>JZKD02S0154677.1:289644-302525 GCA_000966675.3 Picea glauca | reverse complement strand
CCCCCGCGTGGAAGAGTGTACATACTTCTAGGGTGTAAATACTTCATGGG
Source organism: Picea glauca (assembly GCA_000966675.3). NCBI lineage: Eukaryota > Viridiplantae > Streptophyta > Pinopsida > Pinales > Pinaceae > Picea > Picea glauca. The sequence goes on along the minus strand of JZKD02S0154677.1, from coordinate 302,475 downwards.
GTATAAACACGGCTGAAAGCAAGGACCTTTGAATCAGGAAGATAATCAGGCTCCACAACCAACACCCCGCTGATAAGATCCTCTTCTTCTATGAGGGCCTTTTGGATAGCATCGTGCAAGGTTTGAGGCATCAAGATCCTAACCTTTGCACGCAGGCTATCGTTAAGGCCAAACATGAACCGGTTGACCTTGAGCTTCTCACGTTAAGGTGCAGAATATACCGGAGCAACTCCATAAAACGTGCCTCGTACTCGGGCACTGTACGACCTCCCTGTCATAATGTGTTGAACTCATTGAGCTGACGCTCATTGAATTCCTCTGAAAGGTACCTCTCTCGGAACCATTCCTCAAACAGTTCCAATGACACGTCTTCAATGGCCATGTTCAGCTACGACAGGAGTGTCTTCCACCATAGAAGAGCACTCCCCTTCAGTTGAAAGACCGCCATGTGGACCTTCATGTTGGAGGTATAATCACGAAGTGCGAAGCACATCGCCATATTCTCCAACTAGGCCTTGGCGGCTGCACCGTTCGTGGCACCAAAGAACTCGGGAAATTTTACCTTCTCGAGTTCACGGTGAATGCTACCTGTAACGGTCAGTGCGCGCGACAAAACCTCAGCTGGTGCCGGCGCCCTGGCCTCATCTCTGTCCAATCGACTGATCAATGCCTCAGACATGCACTGAAAATATCTCATCATCCCCACAAGATAGGCAACTGCGATCTACTCCTGTCCAAAAACCTGCTCGCCTCCCTGGGGGTTAGACCCCTCAGGCGTGGAGCTACTGGAGGCGTCACGCCTCCTCCCCTAGCACCCCGTCGTCTGCCTCCGCGACGTCCTCTAACCATGATTACCTGCACACACACAATCAACTCGATCAGCAACAGTATAATAAAATCAATTTCAACAACGAAAGTCGTAGAGAATCCCAAGTCGCGGGTCGAACCTGCTCTGATACCATATGTAACAACCTCCTCGTTACGACAACAACTCTGAGAACAGGTGTAATTTTTTTTTTTTTGTTTAAGATGTGTGCACGCATGTAGAAGTAACAAACACCCTTGACTCTATGTCGCCACTCGACAACCAACAAGATGCAACCATGATGTTTAGCACAAGAAGACTGAAGGCACACAATGTGTAACTGCAACAATACGACCATAGGCATAAGGCGCACAACACAAGCATTAAAGACATACTGGGGGTGCACCGTAAGAACACAGAGGGAAGAATCCATGGTGTTAGGGTTACTATTTCCGCATAGGAAAGCATGGCTTTTAGTCTTATGTCTTCTCGAAAGAAGATTAGATAGGCTCCTGGCCGATTACTCAGGCAAAAACTAGTAATCTCTATCAGGTGTGTCGCAAGAGTGGAAACCCTGCCTTTAAAGGGCCTGAGACTCTTGATATGGCACTAGATTCTTTACACAGAAAAATCACACCCACAGACATGTCTCCTAAGGCTACCAAGGGGGTGTCTACATCCCTCCTGACACAGGCAAACAATCCCACTAAGCTAAGGACCATCATCAGACCAACCCAAGGAAACCATCAAACAAACAGTAACATAACCCTTCAATTGCGGGCGAGAATTAGAAACCAAATCCAACATTGTGCATGGCACGCAACCAAATCTAAACATTCAAACATTTCTTCAATCCAAATGAAATTACAAGAGCACAAGGTGTCTGATATACGTAAACTATCTAACAGTAACCAACTGAAGGCATGATTCCTTTTTATTTCTAGGCGCACTATTTGATCAATCAATCATTAATTAAGACATAACACATACAATTAATCTGCGATATCAACACCATAATGATGACCACATGATCATGTACATCCCCTTGAATATTAGTACTAACATAAGATCTTGTGCAACATCGCATTAATAATGACCTTACCTCATATTGACCTCCCATTACATCCCAGTACCCTACCTTAACATTCCACTATCATTTCATTCCATTCCATTCCATTATATCAACTTCCATTGCTTTGTAAAAACCTCAATTAAACATTAACTGAATTAAAAAGCTTGCTTATTATTGAATACTAACTACATAAGTAAATGGTTGCTTCCATATGGCTTTCATAAAATAATCTCTCAATCTGCCCCCTACTTTTAAATTCATCCAACTAGCCACTAATTTGTTGCATTGGTAAAATCTTACGGTAAAAGTAAAGGTTCAATGCATAGGAAATATGCTAAACTAATTACAATATTATTGATTATAATATTATTAAGAAACACATCCATAATAACCATGCCATCATATTTTAGATCACAACCTTGCAATTGAATTAACCCTAACATTACTATCATGTCACTAACACTATCATCATATTCTTATTCTGTTTTTTTTTATAAATAAAATAAAATTGCCTAACTTACCACAAAATAATCCAATGTTCATTTATATTACCATGACCTGGCCATATCATCACCTTTACATTTCAAAAATATTTAATTAGAAATAAAGAGGTTACCTTTTACTTGCTATAATAAAGGATTCTATGGTAACAATCCTTAACCTAATCGTAGCATTGCATTTACATTACAGTATTCAAGAATAAGGAGTTTACCTTTTACATTGCTAATATAAAAATGACAGTATAGTAATAGTTCCATTACCCTATCGTATCATTACCTTTACGTTTCAAATATTCGCTTAAAAACAGGGAGTTTATATTGCAGAGTTAACGCTAACAGTTGGAACTCCCATGATTAAGCCCTGTAAAAAGCCGTATAATTTTTCCTATTAAACGGTAACGCAATTAAAAGAAAGGGCCCACAGAACTTGAATCTGCCCACAGAAAGAATAAAAATGTGCAGAAAATGAATTGCCCACAGAAAAATAAGAAGCCACCGAAAATGAGTTTTCCCATAGAGAATTTAAAGACCACAGAAATTGTGGTTGCCCACAGAGAAATAAGAACAAAGCTCGTGCACAGAAAGATCAATCCAATTTAAAATGATGGGTTAGAAGGTGTGGAAATATACACAGAAAGACCCAACTAGCACCAGTGATACAGGAATTTCGCAAGAAAAAAAAAACATATGGCGGCGCAAACATACATGGGAAAAATACAATGGCAGCACAACATATATGGGAAAAATATGTTGGCAGCGCAACACAGAAAGTCATTCCAGAGACTGATTCGCCAATTTTATTCAGTAAGGTTCAGTCATAACCTTATGTCAAAATCGAGTATGGTAAGGGGACTATTTCAGGTGCAACCAGACTCAAATACAACACCATTAATCATGCCAACAGGCCTAACTTTAGAGGTAAAGTCCTGAATAATAATAATAAAAATTTACCATGCACGCTAACTATCACCGTGGTTGTCATTGGCAGTAAAATTATACAGCAATAAAATTACAGCGAAGAATTACATCCAAGCATTCTACTCTAACAAATGACGCGCGTACCTTTTCCCTTTCGACCGCCTTGATTGATGTCCGTGCCTCGATGGATGTCCCGTGCTCCTTGCCTCTCCTGCTTGCCGACCGTAGAACTCTCACTGGTACCTCCCAACCAATCGCTAGGGGTACTCTGCTTCCCCCTTAGCCCCCCGAGCCGCAAAGGGGCCACACAAATTCCATAAGATAAGTCTAGCTTCTCAGCTCGCCTCGCAAGGCTAAGCTACCACTCAATTCGAGCTGAGAAAAACTCAACTCCTCACAAGCAATCAGTCAAGCCACAATCCGGCAGCGTAACGTTACGCTCACTGTTTATCCCCTTCTTCCTTCTTTTCCCCTTCTTTTATAGAAATTTGAGACCCACCTACTTTCCTAAATCATTATTAATTTAATTTTTACTGACAATCCTCTAAAATTCTCTGTCGTCCAAGTGTCACTCATCCCCCACATTTCTCCAAAAATTAATTTCTTTTTAATAATTAAAAGACGCATTTCCCTCACCCCCCTTTAGTCGCTCCTAAAATTTCTCCTAGGGTTCCAAAATCCCCTCTCATGCTTTTAATAACTTTCCTAAAATGAAGTTGTTTATTTTTAGTAACTCCTTAACTGTTGATTCCTTTTTGCTTTTTACCCTATGTCTCCTAGTTTCCATTATTAAGTTTTCTTTATTACAAGTTTCCTTATTTCTATTAACTGTTTCTCTCTTTTTATTTTTAAACCCAAAAGATAAATGCGCTTATTAATCGTTTCTATATTTTTAAATTCATTACTTTCATACTCTCACATGTTTTTTTAACTTTATATTCCTTTTTACCATTTACACCACATATTTTAATTAATTTATTCCCTTTCTTCACTTTACCCCCTTAAATTTTAAGAAGACTTTAATTAACACCTAGAAGGGTTTTAGTTTACGCCCTTATGCTTATTTTTGTAGGATCTTTTCTTAGGGCTTACCAAAATTTTATCTTTGAGATGTTTTAAATTTAGGTTTAGATTTGAACTAGGGGACAATTTATTAGGGGAGTCATTTTGAGAAATTCTTAAGGCGTTAAGGTCTTAGGGTCATCTAGGTTGTCTCATCATTATCATCAATGCGACGTGCCATTTAGGATGCACTACGTTCTCCAAGGGTGCCACTCGCCTCATTTACTTCTGTTGCACGATGTTCCCTTCAGGATGCACCACGTGCTCCAAGGGTGCCACTCACCAACGTGTGTTTCTTTTGGGCAATGTGCCCTTCAGGATGCACCATGTGCTCCAAGGGTGCCACTCACTGACTTGACTGATTGGTAGAAATCTATAACCCCTGGAGTCAACACTCTACTAGGTGAACTTGTGGGAGACTAAGGGCTCTAAGGAATAAGGCCTCCGCCTTATTGCACACCCCTTAGAATCATCATGAGCGACTGTCACAGTCTGCCTTCACGGCATCGTGGATCCTCTCGAACTAGGTAATCGTTAACCTACAGTTCGAGCCACGGCGGGAGTGCTAGTAGGCTGTGGCAGGGCTGTTGTCCACACCTCTCCCTCAACCTCTCTAGAACTCGTGTGTGGCCCCTTTACTCCATATGTGAGTCTGGTCGGCAAGCTATCGTTAGCCTACATCATCAACCATCATGTCAGAACATGTCAACAACATATCATCAAATCAATAAATATCATGGTAAATAAATCAACTCAGTATCACACTCCCTGACTCAATCCGGAGTCCAAGGGTTCCATCAATGCCTCTGCATCCTCCAGGTCAAAAATCCTGCACACTCAAATAAACTGAGTCAATAACACCTATATACAACAATAGTAAAACATCATGTCATCTATCATAACGCATCATCATCAAGGATAAATGTTTTATCATCATAAAAATCCAGATCACTTGCGAGCAAGTGTCCTCAAAGAATAAGTTTTCTAAGTGTGCCAGAGCGGGATGTTACAAAGTAGCCTTCAAAGCATCCAAATGATCAAAGAAAAAGGGAAAGTAAAAAAAAAAAAGAACATAGCAGCAACAATGATGTCTCAGAAGATCATGAAGAAGTGGCCAACATTCTCAAAAGATTGAACAAGGAAACCAATGGTGTGTATAGAGGTAAGCTTCCTTTGATTTGTTTTAATTGTGATGGTATTGGTCATTTTTATAACAAATTTCCTCATAAGAAAAAGAGAAATGATGAAGGTTACTCAAATAGAAAACAAACGTATAAAGGAAAAAGAACCACAAAGAAAGTTTTCAATAAAAACTTATGCACCAAAGAAGACATCTCATCATCATATGAAGGTGAAGTCAATGAAAGTGATATAGAAAGAGTTTTATTCATGACAGTAGAAGAATCTGATAAAGAAGAATCCAAAGAAGAATATGAAGATGTCGAAGAAGAATATGAAGAGGCCGAATAAGAATATGAAGAGGTAGAAGTTGACTACCAAGAAGAATTTTTGTGTGTCATAGAAGTTATCATACGAGAAAAGAAGAAAACAAGAAACTACAAGCAGAACTAGACAAGAAAGAAGACACTTAGGAACTAGAACAAATGATCACAAATTTGAAGGTTCAAATTGAAGAAGTTAAAAGAATTGAAGAAGCACTCAAATAGCAGCTAGAAGAAAGAGATAGGATCATTGGAAATTTGGAAGTATAAATTGTCACATTAAGAAAGGATATTCTAAAGAAAAACATGCAGAACAACTCAAAAGTTTTGAATGACATTATCAGTAGTGAAAAACCTCATCATGAAAAGTTCATAATTGGATACAATAAGACAGAAAAGGACTCAAGCTCCAAAACAACAGAAGAAAAAACATATCCAAAAAGGTATGCAGAAACAATCAAAGGGGATAGGAAGGCCTATAAAGAAAATTACAGGGACACTCCTCCACAGAGAAGATTCATATTTCAGAATCAACGACTGACAGAAACAGATAGGATTCATGAAGAAGAAGGATTCATAAGAGTACCTACTTTTAGAAGATCTTCAACTCCCAAGTATCAAACTATGTTTTTTGGTTTATGTTATGCAAGTAACAATTTTGGGCATAAAGCTATGAATTTTAGAGCTAACAACAGGAACATAAACAACTTTGAAATTCATACACAAAAGGGTTATCCAAGAAGGCCTAGTGAAAAATAGAGAAGAAGTTACAACAGGCTTGAATTTTTGAGCACTGAAGTGGAATGCTACAAGTGTAAAAACTTTGGACACATGGACAAATATTTTAGAATGACAGTCCCTCCTAGAGAACCACAACAAAAAAACAATAGTCACATACACGAACCTTAGAAAAGGACATGGATAAGAAAGTAGAATCAATATAGTAATGAAGAATTCACACTCGCTCTACAAGCTAAGCAGAAGAAATGTAGTTGGTATGTTGATAGTGGTTGTTCAAAACACATGAGAGGTGAAAAAGATAGGTTTATTACATTAAGAAAGAAAAGAGATGGATCAATCTCCTTCATAAATGATGATTTAGCTAAAATCATTGGAAAAGGAACAGTCAGAATTGGGAACAAGAATACCAAGGCAGAAAATGTTCTACTAGTAGAAGATATGAAACATAATCTTCTAAGTGTGTGTCAAATGTGTGACCAAGGTCAAAAAGTTACTTTCGATTCACAAAAGTGTGAGATAAGAAAAGAAGGTTCAGGAAAATTGATTGCAACAACTACAAGAACTTCAAGCAACATATATGTATTAAGTGAAATTGGAAATGAAAAGTGTTTCCTAGGAAAAGAAGATGAAAGTTGGCTATGGAGAAGAAGAATGGGTCACATACATTTTGATAACCTTTTCAAAGTCAGAAAAAGGGAAGTAGTTAGAGAAATGCCCCAGATCATGAAACCAACCAACACTTTATGCAAGCATTGTCAACAAGGAAAGCAAAGAAATGACAGGTTTAAATCAAAAGAATATTCAATGACAAGACCACTAGAAATTGTGCATACTAATCTAGTTGGACCAACTACAACAAAGGTTTTAAAAGGTGAGAAATACTTTATGTTATTAGTTGATGATTATACAAAAATGACTGCAGTTTGCTTTCTCAGGAATAAGTCAGAAGCTTTTGAAAACTTCAAGTTCTACAAGAAAATGGTTGAAAATAAAATGGATTCAAAAATCAAATGCTTGAGATCTGATAATGGACGGGAGTTCACTGCAAAGGAATTTAGGGACTACTGCAATAGGCATGAAATAAAAAGACAATTCTTCATTGCTAGGACACCTCAAAAGAATGGAGTTGTTGAAAGAAAGAACATGACAGTACAAGAAATGGCTCGAACAATGCTAATGTATTCCAAATTGATAGATATCTTTTGGACATAGGCAGTGCATACAACAGTTCACATTCAAAACAAAGTAATGCTCAGAAAAAACACTGACAAAACTCCCTATGGGCTATGGAAAGGAAGACCAACAAATGTGAAGCACTTTAGAGTTTTTGGAAGCAAATGCCACATCAAAATAGAAGATGGAAGAATGGGAAATTTTGACTCTCATGTGGACAAAGGAGTACTTGTTTGTTACTCAAGTACAAGGAAAGCATACAAGTGTTACAACCTGAGATTGAAAAACGTTGTGGAAAGAATCAACGTAACAATTGGTGAAATAGGTAGACAAGAATTAAAGGAAGAAGAAAATTAATCAATGGAACATCTTTACGAAAAATAAGTAGAAGATGAAAAAGAAGTAGAAGGGGAATATGAAGAGGATCTAACAGAAGAAGAAGAGAAAGTTCAACAAGTGCCTCCAAAGACACCTAGCAGACGAGTACAAAAGAATCATCCTTCAGATCAGATTATTGGAAACAAATATGCAGAAGTTGAGACTAGAAGAAGAATTCATTCACCAAAACAAATGCACCTAAGACTCTCATCTACGATTGAACCAACCTCTTTTGAAGAGGCCAGCGAGGATGAATTTTGGAATAAGGCCATGGATGACAAATTGGATCAAATAGAGAAAAATGATACTTGGGAATTGGTTCCAAGACCAAAGGATAAGAATGTGATTGACACAAAGTGGGTATACAGGAATAAATTGAATTAAGATGGATAGGTTACAAGGAACAAAGCTAGATTGGTATATAAAAGATATGCATAGGTTGAAGGAATCAACTTTGAAGAGACATTTTCCCCAGTTTCCAGAATGGAAGCAATCTGATTTCTTTTAGCTTACGCATGCTCCAAAAATATTAAAGTGTATCAGATGGACGTAAAATTAGATTTTATTAATGGGGAACTTGAAGAAGAAGTCTACATTGAACAACCAAAAGGATTTCAGTTGTCAAAGAATGCAAATTATGTGTGTAAATTAAAGAAGTCCTTGTATGGTCTAAAACAGGTTCCTAGAGCATGGTACTCTAGACTGGATAAATATCTACAGCAGGCAAGGTTCATAAAATGAAGTGTAGAAAACAACCTCTACATCAAGGTAACTCAAGACAGTATTTTATTAATTGAAGTTTATGTTGATGATATTATTTTTGGAAGTACTGATGATAGGCTAAGCCAGAAATTTGCAAAGGACACGCAGAATGAATTTGAAATTCCATTACTTGGAGAACTATCCTTCTTTCTGGTTCTTCAGATATGTCAAAGAAACCAAGGAATTTTTATTTCTCAAACCAAGTATATCATATAAATGCTAAAGAGGTTTGGAATGAAAGATTCCATACCAGTTATCACTCCCATGCAAACCAGTTGCAAGTTGAGAAAAAATGATGATTCAAAGTCTACAAATCAGAGGAAATATAGGTCAATGATTGGTATCCTACTATATGTGACAACATCTAGACCAGATGTAATGCAAGTAGTTGGACGGGTGGCACAATTTCAAGCAACACCAAAGGAATCACATTTATTAGAAGTGAACAGGATTTTCAAATATATCAAAGGAACATAAGAGTTGGGATTATGGTATCCAAAAGGAAAGGATCTGTCACTTATTGCCTACACAGATGCAGATTCAGAAGGTTTCATTGATGACCAATGAAGCACCAGTGGACCGACGTTCTACTTGGGTGAGTGTTTAGTATCATGGCTAAGAAAGAAACAATCATCAATATCTTTATCTACAGTCAAGGTAGAGTATATTGTAGCAAAAACATGTTGTACATAGGTTCTATGGATGAAACAAACTCTAACATATATACAGTTTGAGTATGATGAGCCCATTCTAATCTATTGTGATAATACAAGAACTATCAGTATCTCAAAGAACCCAGTGATGCACTCCAAGATGAAGCACATTCTAATCAAGTATCACTTTCTACGGGAACAAGCTGCAGAAAAGAACACCAGAGTTGAATATGTGGGCACAAAAGAACAAGTGACATACATCTTTACAAAACTGCTTCCACAGGAAGCCTTTGAGTATCTTCGCTAGAGATTCAAAGTTATTTCTACTCCAAAATGCATGATTTTGAATGATTATCTTATATGTATTAGATGTACACGAGGAAGCACCATAAAGAGGATAGTTCAGGTTGGGAGATTAGACGAGTCAGTTAGGGGGAGTAGCCCCAAATGGAAATATACCTTTGCCATTAATGACAAAGGGGGAGATATTTATCAGATGCAGAGGATAGAGGCATGGTTCTAGGGGGAGTGTTGGTCACAGAGATGCAGGCATGGTTCCAAGGGGAGCACGAGTGATATGATTTTAGTATTGCATCAGAGTGTTGTCATTAATGCCAAAGGGGGCGATTGTTGATTAATTCGGTTGGTTGTCATTGATGTCAACCCTTGAAGAAATTCCGATAGTGAATTCCGATAGAAAAAAGGTTTGGGTAATGGACCCAAGTTTCTTTGATGTATAATGGTATGATTTTTGATATATTTGCAGGTAAGACTATTCTAGATGGATAGTACATGTCATGCCATTTCTAGTGGTATGCGGAATGTCACATAACTCCTCACAATTTGATAGTTATGGCCTTACGAATTTGGAGGACCCACATATGTTGGCTTGAAGCCTCAAAAGGTCAGAGAAGTCAAAGTGATTGCAAAGAATAAATTATTTAAATAATAAAGTGAAGTGACAAAGTCAAAAATGATTATTTAAATAATAAAGTGAAGTGACAAAGTGAAAGAGGATTATTTAAATAATAAAGTGAAGTGACAAAGTCAAAGAGGATTATTTAAATAATAAAGTGAAGTGACAAAGTCAAGGAGGATTATTTAAATAATAAAGTAAATGGATAACTTTCTAATTATGGAAAGTGGTTAGAAGTGGGTTAGCCCTAAAATAAGGAAATTTGGTTAAGATGGTTAAAAGGTAACCCCTTGAGGAAGTTACATGAAAGTATAAATAAGAGGCAAGGCTCTCTCATTTTAATTACACTTGAGCATATTGAATATCTATAGGTGAGTGAGGTAACCAAAGGATATCTAAGACAAATTTTAGAGGGAAGGTGAAGTAAAGAAGGCCGAAATTCAAGGGAGGATAAATTCTTTTGATGATGCTTTCTAAGGTATGTTATTTACAGGTTATCTCACTATTTTCACAATAACATTTTTTCTAGAATGATTCATACCATGAAATTGTGAGGCCATTGAGGAAACATATCCAAGTATTTATGGTAAAAATTTCATCTTGTGGGTCGTTGTATTTTTGGCGTTACACTCTATGGAAAATAGGGTTTGTGGCTAGTCTTGAAACTAGTCTAAAACAGGTGTTTCGGGTAAAAATGTCATAACTTCTTCATAAAAGATCCAAATTAAGTAAGACAAAATGTATTGGTTAGAGTACAATCTTTAGTATTATTTCTAAAATTTTCAGATCCATACAACAAATATTATGTGCGGGGAACACTCTACAAGTTTGCGCTCTAGAATAAGCTAGAATTCAACAAGGTATGTCATTTTTGCTATAACCATTTTTTTGAGAGGTTCCAAGTAGTGACACATGGAAGGATTTCATAAAACACATTGAAGAACATTTTTTTCTATTTTCTGATCTTTATTCATTATAGGTACATAGTTATGATTATTTCAAGTTAGGGTTGTTGACTAATCCAAAACTAGTCATGTGAGACTAAAGTAAAGTTTGATGAAAATGCTAGCCTCTTGTTGTTAAAGTTAAGGAAGGTTTGTAGGTTGAGGTATAGGTTGGTGCATGGTTTATGCACTTGCTTATGTTACAAGTTGATTACAGGTTGTTTGGTACAGGTTGGTGCATGGTTGAAGCACTTGTTTATGGTACAGGTTGGTGCATGGTTGAAGCACTTGTTTATGGTACAGGTTGGTGCATGGTTGAAGCACTTGTTTATGGTACAGGTTGATTACAGGTTGAGGTATAGGTTGATGCATGGTTGATATATGGTTCAGGTTATTGGTACAAGTTGTTTGGTGCAAGTTTATTGGTACAAGTTTACAACAATATATCTCATAGTGATAGTGTGATAGTGGTTACATCATTTTACTTATATGTCATGGTGGTTGGACGGGAAAAGGACGGGTGGTTGCAGCCACCTTTCAGTTGTAGCCAGAGAACATAGGGGGTTGTAGCCTCCTTTTGGTTGTAGCCAAATAATTGGGGAGTTGGAGCTTCTCCCAGGTTGTAGCCTGAGAAACTAGGGGGATGGAGCCTCCTTCCAGTTGCAGTTGGAAAACAAAGGAAGTTTGTGCTTCCAATGAATGTGTTTCTTCGAGACATATAAGAAAAAGCATTATGTGGTTTTCTCCCACTTTGGGTTTCCACATAAAAACATTGGTGTATTGTGTATGTGTATGATTTTTCATTTGTTCATTGTTTATTTACTCTGCAAATATTGGATGATAATGCTACATTGATATAACACTTGCATTATATGGTTAAAAAGGATTAGATTTCTCTATTACTGATTCACCCCCCTTCTCAGTAATCCAACAGGGTGCATATAATATTGTAATACATATTCTATGGCATAAGGGCTTGGAAAAGGTTAACATGAATGTTTTGGGTGGCGCATTGGGCAAGGAATATCGTCGTAAATTTCAATGGTTTGGAAATTGATTACATGGTTTAAATGATATGGTGAGTGTTGGTTGTCTTCTCCTTAGGAATTGAATAAGATAGGATATAGAAGTGACGTGCAGTAAATGCATGCCACTCCATACTCCCCCCATCAGGTCGTCACCCTAGTATGGTTATTTGTTGCATTTTGTTCTGTTGGTGGTTAAGCTCCGCATTTCAGGCTTGCGAAGAAAATGCTCGACCATCTTTCCCTTTTAAGCTCTGTTAAGCCCTAATATTGGCTCATTACCCCTTAATTGGGGCCTATTATATTAGTAATGTTATTTTATTTGTGTCGGCTTTAGGCCATTAGTTGTAATTATACTTCCTAGTCTCCTATATATACCAAGGAGACATTTTCATTTTGAATCATATTGTACTTGAACATTTAAGTGGGGTAAAAGGAGG
>JZKD02S0154677.1:267778-285279 GCA_000966675.3 Picea glauca | reverse complement strand
TGTACTTGAACATTTAAGTGGGGTAAAAGGAGGTTGCCCCCTCAAAGAGGCTTATTATCTGAAATTATCTTTTTTTCAAGGCATTGAGTACTTTTCCTGAGGTTTTTCTATGCTATATTGATGTTTGGTTCTTAACAAGCTCTTTGTTACATGTATGGTTATTTTTCACCCCATCCATGAATTATGCTTTGTGTATGAACAAAAAATGGCTCAGTAATGCTTGGGTTTGTGTTTTCCTGAGAATTGAAACTATGTAAATGCATGATTCTTCTCTCTAGATTGACTGTGTAACTGTTCGGATTGCAAGCAAAAGAATTGGTTTTTTGAGTTGTGCATTTGTAGGTTTCTCTATTGGTTGAAATTGTGGTGGGTCTCTATGGATTTTTTAAATGAATATTGGTTATATAACAATCTGTGTTTTAACAGGGGAGGGTTTTCTCTCTATGTATTCTTGTTGGTTGCTCCCTCTCAGTCATGAGTATAACCCTGTCCAGTCGCATTGAGATTGCTAGTATGTTGTTGTGTATTTTTTGCACCAAATCCATGGTCGTGGGCTCAGTGTCCTGGTGCCAAGGGATCTCTTGAATTGGTATTAGGGTGGCCATAGTTTTGATATATATCATATGGTTATGGAGTAATACAAGTTATGCCTTGGTGCATCCTCACTGGCATTGTTGTCAAATGGTTCGGCTCTTGAGAAAATAGACAGAGGTTATATCTTTGTGTGTTCTTGGTAATCATCATTGTCCAATGGATTTTCACCTCTTCTCTGCAAACATAAGGGCACTATATGCATCAATTTTTATACCCTACCCATCACTGTTTCCTTTGTGTCTAACTGTTGATCCATTTCCCAAACATGGAGTTATAAGGAAACCTTGTGTCTTCTACTGTGTTGTATCGAAGGGGTCTTTGCCTTCGATTGATATGCCTCTGAGGACCTATAGTTGTTTGTGTTATTGATGAATGAGAATGCTCTTGATTGTCTCCTTGTATTTGTTGTGATAGAGCCTGATTTAAATGTCCAACTATTATTTCTCCTCTTGGGCATCTTCTTGGTTGTCAAATATTGGTTATCAAGTGGAGTGGTTATGGAATGTTTCGTCGAGTCCCTATCTCATCTTCCTATGATGAAATTGGTTGAAAAGTTACGATTGGGAATGAGTAATAATATGCAGTCGAGGGCTGCCTCTTTTTCATTATACCTTCAATCACTGTGTTCTTACATCACGGTCTTAATTGAAAATTGGAGACTCATGTGTGTTTCACTAGGCCCGATCAGGGTTATAGATAATTATGGAAATGGTGATTGTGTGTATTTAGTTATGTTCATTGTGCATCTATTATTGAATTATTGTTCATATTATGAATGGTTACATCGACAATGATGAAGCTCGAGTTTATATTGACTATGGTTCCGTTGCAAAAATGTATTGGTTGATATGATGAATAGTGTATGTAATCGGGCATGCTTTGAAAGTCTGCTCGATTGGAAAGGGACATGTGAATATATTTTAATTGGCCAATTGTGAATTGATAGATAGTGTATGATATTTTTATAGTGTTTCATTATGGGATAGAGGTGGAACAATGTTGTTGTGTGTTTTCTTTAAATTCTTAAAGGGAAAGAAAAGAAAGTAAAGACCAAGCATTTTCTTAACAAGACTGTTGAATGGAAAGTTGTTTTGATTATGAGTATGATTGCACAGACTGTTCTAAATGGAGAAGTTTTGAAGAATTTAAATGTTGGAATAGTGAATAGTTTGATACACAGTAATCATTCATATGGTGTTGGTATTTTTTGTATTGATCTTAGTATAGAGTGATTTTTTACTTGATTAATTTTATGAACAATATTCGTTATTTCCCTACAATTCTCTCACTTTTTTGCACATTACAAATCCCCTCACCTTCCAAGATTCACTATTCATGCCCTGTTCTTAAAATTAAATTATAGTTAAATGAAAACTATGTATTATAATAGTTGAATGATGGAACAAGGATGAATTACAATTGATATGTTTTGTTAATTACAATACAATTGATTGTTTGATGATTTGTTGAGTAGTAACCATGATCTATCCCCCTTCATTTTACCAATTTTTGATCAATACAATCCCTCATATATTCTAGAACCCTTATTCACCCCCTGATCATTAACAAGTATTAAACATTTTTTATGGATTGGATTGCATGACTTTGATGTGTTGTTGAGCCAAACTTTGTTTCATATTTAAAGAGATGTCATGTATGGTTTGTTGAAGAAACTAGCTGCTAATAAATAATGCATACATGAATGAGCATATTCAATAGGGGTAGCTATGGTTGGAATAAAAGGGGAAGAGGAAATTGGAATAGAGGCCCTAGAAGGCCAAGGTTTTATATACATTTTTATGTAGATCCAAAAGAATTGAACCAGCTATTCCAAGATAGATTTTTGAATTGGATTGGACAAGGGGTGGTCCAAAGGCCTCCTTTCCAACCCCACATGTCTCTAGTATCCCAGTTCCCCCTCATGTCTCATTACAACCTGAAGTCCTTGAAAATGATTGATGGCAAGAGATTTTCCACCCGACAGTCTCCCAACATCATGGTTGGCCTAATTTGTCTCTGCCTTCTCCTCCTCCACTGGTTAACCAAATTGTTCAAGCTACCCCTGCACATTCACCATTACATTTTTCCCACACAAACAAGAGTTTAAGAACCGAATCCCACCATGGACCTGATAAAGGAAAATTTGTTGCTACACCCTCCTCTCCCTCAAATGACTCGGCCATATCTGTTTCATCCCGCATGCATTTGAGAGATGATTTCTCCCATGTTATCAATGAGATCAGGCCTAAAGGCTCCACACAACCTAAGGAAAATTCAGAGAAATCAAAGGGAGATAGCAACAACAAGGGGAAAATTGCCTCCCAAAGTGGCAAATATTTTTTTTGAGTGTTTTTATTTATTGATTGTTGAGAACAATTGAATGCTAAAGTTTTTGGACAACACATTAGTTTTTGGATATGGTTTCAAATATAATTGATATTAATTTTCAAATTATGAGAGTGATGATGGGAGCCATGAAGAGGGATGTGTTTGATTGATTAACTAGTTTTGTTTATGTTTGTTAAAGAAACTGAAGGGAGTCACAAGGGGTCCCACCTACTAGTTATTATTTATTAAAGACCCTTATTATTATTTTATTAATTCCCCCCCTAAACTAAAAGTTGGTTGAGTTTTAGTTAACTTAAATAAAAGAGGTAGTTCAACTACTTCAACTAATTTTTATTGCTTAAAGGCAAAAAGAGAAGGAGGAACAAAGGGAGAATAGAAGGAGAAAGCATACTAAGGTCTTCTCTTGAGTTTTATTGGGATAATTTAGTTTTCATTCATTATTTAATTCATTGAAAGCCTAATTCGCTTTTATGACAACAAGGTCCTATTATAGACAACAATATTCAAGGCTTAATTACATCATTCAGACACTTGTTTTTTAGAGGTGTTGATCTATCTTTGATATTCTGTGTAGACTTGTTTGTTTGTGAATTAAATTTCATGACCGATAAATGATATTGTGTAGAGTCGAGTGGGCAACAATCTGTGGCAAGATGATCTAGCTTTTAAAGTTTAGTTTGTTACTTTCTGTCAGAATTTATTTTGTATGGTTTTCATCAGGGACATCTACGTTTGACTTTGGTCCAAACTTCCTCATTGAATTTTGTAAAGGGAATGATTCTTTTGATAAATTGGAATGAAATGAGTGATTTCTTTATGTCTCATCTATGTTAATTATTGATTTTGTATTTTTTTCTTGTATCTCTACATTTATTTTTACATCTATTATATTCAGAAAATTACATAAATATTGAATTTTTCAGCAATCTTTTATTTATAAGAAAATCAGCCTAATCCCTTGTAACCAACACCCGTGGATTAGGAAACAATTTTTGAGGCTATAAACATAGGGTGATATTCCCATCTATCTTGATTTAGCCAAGAAAGATCTGGAAATGTTTGAGTAAGATCATACCATTTATTTTCCTGGACATTTATTTGGTGACCATACTGGGGAGATCTTCCATATCTCTCTAGTTGATTTTTATGATTGATTATCATCGAATATATCTAATTTTATGATATTGAATCTTTGACTGTTTCATTTCTTAATGAATGTACCTGTTGCAAGACAACCTAATATTGAGCACAATCTTCAATATCAGACCAACATTACTTTAAACTTGGTTAACACTATCTTAGATACTGCTAATACCCGACTGAGCTTAATCATTCATGGGCAACAATTGAACAAGACATAAGTGCCCAAGAATGTTGGGAAGCTAGACATAGACATATTAGGAATCAACCATAACTTTATTTTCCTTCAACTTTGATCTTCTTTTCATTTCCTGAGACCCTCGTGTTTCTAGGAGAGAAAGAGGTTTATCACCTGAAACTAATCCTATTGCTGAAATACGAAGAAGGAACATTGTGTTATCAACCCAACAAAGTGATCTAAGGAGGACCTTGTCTGATTCATCTAGTTCATCTTTCTCTCCATTACCTATTATCCAGAAGATGGCATCTAGTGGTGGCTCTGGTGTCACTAGAGGTGCTTCTTCATCTCAATCTTTAGCTTTGTCAGTGATTGGTAGCTTGTATAATCACCAAGTCCCTGTCCAATCTACCACAAACCCCACCAAAGTCATTAAAAAGTATGGGCTTTTTAGTTTGAAGAAGATGCTACAACCACACCGTGGCATGTTTCCTCTCCTCTTAACCTGGCACCTGCTACTCGTCCACTTTTCAAAGATAACCTCCCTAGGTTTTCATGGAATAACACTATCACTATGAATGAACACTTGGTGGCATTTTCAAATTCCTTTCACAACATAGGAGCCAATGACAATGATACTTGTATGCGCTTATTTGTAAATTCCCTTGAAGGGAAGGTTGTGGTTGATTTCTTCGATCTCCCTCCAAATATTTTATCTACTTGGGAGGAGTTAGTCTATTTTTTAAAATCCACCTATGGGAAATCCAAAAGCCTAGTCGAGCAGTTACGAGAATACAATAACATCACTTATAAGGATGGTGAGACTATCAATTCCTTCAACTTATGTTTCACCAATTTATACAATCAAATACCTGAAATCATCCGACCTCAGAATCAAGCCACTTTCATGCATTATTATAATGCATTACCTTCCCCCTACCTTCATAGGCTTGAGGAAAAGGCCATTGATAACCTCAGCTCCACTCTACATACTTGTTTGGAGTATGAAGAAAAACTTTAAAGAACATGTCTTCCTCAGGGAGGTTTAGTTAAACAGACAGACATTTCCACCCTCTTACAGCTTCTATAAGACATGAATAATCATATGATATCATATGAGAGAAAGGGGAATGTCTCCCCTCTTACCCCTGGATCTTCATCCTTTTCTACACCCCCCCTTAGAAATCCAAATGAAAATAATTTTCATCCTAAAGCTATCATGCGTTGTAGTTGGTGTAAAGTTTTGCGAGGAACACCAGGAGGAAAGTACATGTGAGGTAAAGAAGAGTGCTAGAGATAAAATATTTGGTAAGATACCTGAAACTACCATCGTTGTACTAGACGTTTCAGAGCCAGAACATGTCATGATCATCAATACTAGGAATAAATCCTATGCTCCCAAAAGCAAATATGATCCTCCCCACAATTCTTCCAGCCCAAGATCATCCTCACCAGCTACTACTGTTTAGGTTCCTAAGGCTCCTAACATCCAAGGAACTACCTCCCCTCTCCCCTCTTCCAAATACAATATTCTAAATCAGTTGGCCAATATTAAATAATATGAAACCCTTCTGGACATGGTTGTCATCCCTGAACAACAAAAGAATCTAAAACAATTCATGGAAGGAAAAGATTATGTTGTAGCCAACCTCTCTGAAGAGGTAGATGAAGAGGATTCATCTGTAAATAAAGTAGGTGTACACAACTTTAGATACCCTGTAGAAAATCCCCCTTTTTATATTTATGTAAAGATTATGGATAATATTTCCCATTTTTTCCTCATTAACAGTGGTTTGGGCCCAAGTGCAATGTCAAAGATTATTATGGAAGAGACAGGCTTGTCTTGTACCAATGAAAATGCCAGAAGCATGCTCTCTTATAATAGTCTACAACAAATGACCATAGGTGAAATCAAGGATGTGACAGGAGATCCTTTCAAACTGTTGATTGAGGAATCCCTCACGCAATAGAGGAACGAGATGATGGATAGTTTCACGCAAATCCTTTGGCGGCTACCAACAGGCGATGCATCTTCTTCGAACGGAGGTGTCGCCCCCTTCAAGGTACAAATAAACTTTGATATTCCTATATTTGAAGGTTAGATAGACGCAGATGCTGTAGACAAGTGGTTGAATCTACTATAAGGGTATTTTTCTATCCATAACTTTTCGAATAAAGAAGAGATTACTTTTGTGCTCCTCAAAGCTGTTCCCCATGTCAAAGATTGGTGGGAAAATTTCTATGAGCAAAAGGAAACAGATGAAACCTTAGTATTTTCTGTCACAACCACCTGGGAATCCTTCATGGATGCTATTAAGGAACAATACTACCCTGGCGGAATTTATGACCACCTGTATACCAAATGGACCACATTGCGGTAAGAAAGAGACCAAGCAGTGCCAAATTTCACAAATATCTTCCATACCTTGTGCACCAAGTTGGGTATCAAAGATTCAGAGTGAAATCTGGTGCTCAAGTATCACGGTGCTCTTCATAGATACATCCAAACCGAAATGGAATTTCTGAACATCTTATCCTTGGGCGCAGCCTATCGATATGCTGTCAAAATCGAGTAGAAGCTCAAACAAAAGATGCGGAAATTTGGGCCTGGGAACCGCTCACAACAAAATCCAGGAAAGGGTGGCCCCAACCCACCGAACAAAGGACAGAGCAAAGATGGACAGTATTAGGACAACCAGTCCAAGACACAAGCAAAGAAGGACACCAGAAAGACAACGAAAGATACCGGGAAGTGGTGCGACTTCCATAAGAGCCCTTGGAATAACACTGCTAACTGTCACTCAAAGTAGTTGCACTGCTTGGTGAAATTTGGCACTACTTGGTCTCTTTCTTGCCGCAGTGTGGTCCATTTGGTATACAGGTCATCATAACTTCCGACAGGGTAGTATTGTTCCTTAATAGCATTCCTGAAGGATTCCCAGGTGGCTGTGACAGAAAATAATGAGGTTTCCTCTATTTCCTTTTGCTCATAGAAAGTTTCCCACCAATATTTGACATGGGGAATGGCTTTGAGGAGTGCAAAAGTAATCTTCTCTTTATTCGAAAAGTTATGGATAGAAAAATACCCTTCTAGTAGATTCAACCACTTGTCTACAACATTTGCGTCTATCTGACCTTCAAATATAGGAATATTGAAGTTTATTTGTACCTTGAAGGGGGCGACATCTCTGTTCGAAGAAGATACGTCGCCTGTTGGTAGCCGCCGAAGGATTTGTGTGAAACTATCCATCATCTTGTTCCTCTGTTGTGTGAGGGCTTCCTCAATCAACAGTTTGAAAGGATATCCTGTCCCACAATCTTTCTTTTCTCCTGCCATGGGAGGTCTCTTGGGTGTGTGAGAGATTCTTTCCTCAAGAGAAATAAGCTCGAGACCCAACTCTTTGTACTCCAACCTCGTTGGGGACATGCATTAAGACGACAAGGAGTAGACTGCTCTAATACCACTGATCTAGATTTTATGAGAAGAAAGAAATGAATAAAAATTATTAATAGGTGCTTAACACAAAATAACAGAGATACAATAAAACTGGTTTTCTATTCAATAATGAAATAAGCTGAAACTGTAAAATGCAGCAGAAACAAACTTGTTGGAATAGTGGCGGCTTATCTTTGAGAAGAGATGTGATGGCAACGTGCATTCGCAAGAAGAAGATTACAATGAGGCTCTGAAGGAATTTTTACAATAAGAAAGAATTCCAAAAACCCTAGACATCCAAAAACCTAACCCTAGGAGATGAAGCGCGAAAAGTCATGTGGGCCCCGTTTGGGTAAGTTAGTACATCAACTTCCTGGGGTCGTAACTTTTGCATACGATCTCCGTTTTAGGCGTGTGATGGCCCGTTGGAAAGGTATCTCCGAGGAGATTCATTTTGGGGGCCCAATCATGCCTTTGGATATCATTGGGAGCTCAATCCCAAAAAACCTTCATTTAGGCCCTCAAAATGGCCCCAGAAGTTAAAACTGCTAAAAATAGTAAATTGCCAAAATTGTCAGAAAATTGTTTTGAGCCAGTTGGAAAAGGTGGGTGGTCACCGATATCCATCTAGATCACAACATTACTCATTTTAAGAGGGAATCGAACTCAATGGATAATTGGTTAGTTGTTTTTGTAGCCTCTCCTAATCAACAACTTCTGCCACAAAGACCTGATTGTACTTTTCAATCTCTATATCGTCCACATATCCCTGACAATATAGAATCATAGAAGGTCTTCCCTAGTTATGAGAGAATATGTTCTTTCATTCAAAATGAACCTTATAATCCTAAGGAAATTATATCAATGGAAGATAACATGTTCCTAAGGGCTTGACTCCTATAGAAAGTTCATTTTCATCGAGTGATGTAGGAAAAAAAGAGAAACATAAAGAAGAGGAGTTGAAAATGAAAGTGGGTGAAACCATTTCCTTGAAAATTAGAACAATCGAGTCTTCAAAGAATGTTAAAATAGGTGCCCAATGTTCTGATGAAGAAAAATTGAAGTTTGTCATACTGGTTGGTGAATTTCATGATGTTTTTGCTTTGTCTTATGAGGATATACGTGGTTTTGATCCTGCTCTTATACAACATGCAATTCCTATCAAGGAGGGAATAAAACCAGTTAGGAAAAAACAAAGACCTATCAACCCTGCACTGGAAGCAACAATTTGAAAGGAGTTGGAAAAACTCTTGAAGGATGGGATTATCTTTCTGGTTAAGTATTTGGAATGGGTTTCTAATTTGGTTTTCATTCAAAAAAAAACTGGTCAAATCAAATTATGCGTATATTTTCACGCATCGAATCGGGCTAGCATAAAATATCACCTTCCTCTCCCTAATCTGGAAATGATTTTGCAGCAAGTTGTAGGGTCGTAGATGATGTCCTTACTTGACGGTTTCTCTGGTTACAATAAAATCAAGGTAAAAATGGTAGATAAATATAAAATCACCTTTATTACTCGTTTGGGAACTTTTTCTTATGAACGTATTCATTTTTTCTTATCCAATCGAAGTGCCACTTTTCAAAGGGCTATGCAGATAAATTTTGATGATTTGATCAACAAGATTATTCATATCTATCTTGATGACTTAATTGTGTACTCGAAAAAATGATCAGATGTTTCAAAGTTTCAAATTTTATGGTTGGGTCCTTTCAATATTGTTTTCATCCTGGGTGCAAACTCTTATATTCTAAAATATTTACAAGAGTGATTGTTTTCCTACAGCTCTAACGGTTCTCACTTAAAAAACTACGTGGAACCAACTTAAAGAGTTTAACGTTGTTTGGATTGTTCTGTATTTTAGTAGTTTTCATTTCTATTTTAATTTTGATGGTTTTCATTTCTGTTATTTCAATTCTGCTTTTACAATAGTTTGTTTCTGTTGGTTTCATTTCTGTCATTTCATTTCTGTTGTTTTCAATTTTGTAGTTTCATTTCTATTATGACATTTCTTGCTTTTGTTCTTTTGATTTCAATTTTTGTCAAGAATAACATGTTGGATCAAGTCTGCCATAGCGACACTCCTGCAAAGTATTGTTATTCAATAACAATCAATCTTACACATTTGTTATGATGTTCCCCCTAAAGGCATCATTGAATCTATTATCTTCTTTCATTGTTGTTTTATGAGATGGTTGGTTACATCCCGCTTCTGCTTTCCATTTCTTCATCCATTTTGAGATTGAAAAGAGAAAGTCCAGAAAACTTTTCTCCTTGAAGTCAAGAAGAAATGTTGGTTGAATGATTATCATTACAGAAATAAACCCCCTCATACTTAACACTTTCCATGAGTTATTCTGAAATTCCCAATCATTTTTCCATTAAATCCGCTCACTTCCCCCTGTTGCATAATCATTATTATTTATATCTTCTTGATCTGATGTTACTTGGTCTTCGAAACCATACATTCTAAGTTCTTAATATGTTGTAAATAGATTTCCCTATGGAGTCTCCAGTTTTTTGACGATTAAAATCGCAATGAGGAATTTCTCCTGCAAAGTATTGCTAAAACCCTATTATTTAAACGATGCTAATAATATAATACTAGTAGGTGGGAGCCCCTTGTAGACTGGAGGCTCAAAAATAGTCATATCACACATTTTTTGTTGTTGTTCGACCCTACTTACAGGGTCCTATATGGTTGAAAATGCAGTCATGGTTTCATTTTGATATAGTAACAGGTGGATGATGCATTTTATGGGATGTTTCTGCAATTGAAAGAATTAATTTTTATGTTATAATGGGAATATATTTACAGTTTCTATGATTTGATCATGTCACAAATCATCGTGATCGACTACCTGGGCACATACACACAAGAACATGTTAGTAATAACATAACCAAACCAAAACAAAGAAAATAAACTTATGAAAAAAATCCTAAAAGGAAAGGATCTTTGTTTGAGTTATGTTAAGGATTATATGCAAATGAAAGGGTAAAAGATGTTAGTGTTAGTCCTAACTATTATATGCTTGGTTAGTGGCTATGCAATTTTCATTTGATTATTTTGGGCACATATAATATTGTAATACATATGGTATGGCATAAGGGCTTGGAAAAGGTTAACGTGAATGTTTTGGGTGGCACATTGGGCAAGGAATATTGTTGTAGATTTCAATGGTTTGGAAATTGATTACATGGTTTAAATGATATGGTGTGTGTTGGTTGTCTTGTACTTCAGAATTGAATAGGATAGAAGATGGAAGTGATGTGCAGTAAATGCACGTCACTCCATACTCCCCCCATCAGTCTGTCACCCTAGTATGGTTCTTTGTTGCATTTTAGTTTGTTGGTGGTTAAGCTCCGCATTTCAGGCTTGGGAAGAAAATGCTTGACCAGCTCACCCTTTTAAGCTCTCTGTTACAGGTATGGTTATTTTTCACCCCATCCATGAATTACACTCTGTGTATAAAAAAAAAATGGCTCAATAATGCTTGGGTTTCTATTCTCCTAAGAATTGAAACTGTGTAAATGCATGATTCTTCTCTCTGGAATGACTGTGTAATTGTTCAGATTGCAAGCAAAAGAATTGGTTATTTGAGTTGTGCATTCACAGGTTGCTCTGTTGGTTAAAATCGTGGTGGGCATATGTGGATTTTTTAAATGAATATTGGTTATACAACGCTCTATGTTTTAATGGTGGAGGGTTTTTGCTCTGTGTATTCTTGCCAATTTCTCCCTCATAGTCATGAGTATAACCCTGTCCAGTCGCATTCAGATTGCTAGTATGTTGCTGTGTATTTTTCCTACCAGATCCATGGTCGTGGGATCAATGTCTTGGCACCAAATGATCTCGAGAATTGGTCTTAGGGTGGCCATAGTTTTGATATATACCATATGGTTATGGAGTCATATGATTTATGCCTTGGTGCATCCTCAATGGCATTGTTGTCAAATGGTTCATATCTTGAGAAAATAGACAGAGGTTATATCTTTGTGTGTTCTTGGTAACTGTCACTTTCCAGTGGATGTTCACCTCTCCTCTACAAATGTAAGCGCACTATGTGCATCAGTTTTTCTACCCTACCCGTCGTTGTTTCCTTTGTGGCTAATTGTTGTTCCATTGCCCAGAATGGGAGTTATCAGGAAACCCTGTGGCTTCTACTGTGTTGCATCGAAGGGGTCTTTGCCTTTGGTTGATATGTGTCTGAGGACCTCCAGTTCTTTGTTCTATTGATGAATGAGCACGCTCTTTATTGTCTCCTTGTATTTCTTGTGACAGAGCCTGATTTAAATATCCAATTGTTCTTACACTTGTCGGGCATCTTATTGCTTGTCAAATATTGGTTATCAAGTGGAGTGGTTATGGAATGTTTCGTTGAGTCCCTATGTCATCTTCCTATGATGAAATTGGTTGAAAAGTTACGATTGGGAATGATTATTAATATGCAGTAGAGGGATGCCTCTTTTTCGTTATACTTCCAATCATTGTGTTCTTACAACATGGTCTTAATTGAAAATTAGAGACTCATGTGTGTTTCACTAGGCCTGATCAGGGTTATAGATAATTATGGAAATGGTGACTGTGTGTATTTCATTATGTTCACTGTGCATCTATTATTGAATCATCATGCATATTATGAATGGTTACATCGACAGTGATGAAGCTCGGGTTTATATTGATTGTGGTTCCATTGCAAAAATTTATTGGTTGCTATGATGAATAGTGTATGTAATCGGGCATGTTTTGGAAGTCAGCTCGATTTGGAAAGGGACCTGTGCATATATTTTAATTGGTTGATTGTGAATTCATAGATAGTGTATGATATTTTTATAGTGTTGCATTATGGGATAGAAGTGGAACAATGTTGTTCTGTGTTTTCTTTAAATTCTTAAAAGGAAAGAAAAGAAATTAAAGACTAAGGATTTTCTTAACAAGACTATTGAATGGAAAGTTGTTTCGATTATGAGTATGATTACACATACTGTTCTAAATTGAATTTTTTTGAATAATTTAAATGCTATAACAATGAGCAATTTGATACACAATAATCGTTGATATGGTGTTGGTATTTTTTGTATTGAGTTTAGTATAGAGTGATGTCTTAATTGATTTATTTTATGAACAATATTCGTTATTTCCATACCATTCTCTCACTTTTCCGCACATTACAAATCCCCTCACCTTCCAAGATTCACTATTCACACCATGTTCTTAAAATTAACTTATGGTTAAATGAAAACTTTGTATTATAGCAGATGAAGGATGGCACATGGATGAACTACAATTGATATGTTTTATTAATTACAATACAGTTTATTGTTTGATGATTTTTTGAGCAATAACCATGATCTATCCCCCTTCATTTTACAACTTTTCGCTCAATACAATCCCTCATATATCCCAAAACCCTTATTCACCCCCTTCTCACTGACAAGTATTAAACATTTTTTATGGATTGGATTGCATGAGTCTGATGTGTTGTTGAGCTAAACTTTGTTTCATATTTAAAGAGATGTCATGTATGGTTTGTTGAAGAAACTAGTTCCTAATAAATAATGCATACATGAATGATATTCTTGAGAAGAGGTAGCCATGGTTGGAATAACAAGGGAAGAGGAAATTGGAACAGGGTCTCTAGAAGGCCAAGGTTTTCTATACATTTTGATGCAGATCCACAAGAATTGAACCAGCAATTCCAAGATGGGTTTTTCAACTAGATTGGACAAGGGGTGGTCCAAACTAGGCCAAAAAGGCCTCATTTCCAACCCCCACATGTATCTGGTATCCCAGCTCCCCCTCATGTCTCATTACAACCTGAAGTCCCCAAAAATGATGGACGGAAAGAGATTGTCCACCCGACGGTCTCCCAACATCGTGGCTGGACCAATTTGTCTCTGCCTGCTCCTCCTCCATCAGTTAACCAAATTGTCCAATCTACCCCTACATACTCACCAATACAGTCTTCCCATGCATGAAAGAGGTTAAAAATCAAATCCCACCATGCACCTTATAAAGAAAAAGTTGTTGATGCCCCCTGCTCTCCCTCAAATGACTCTGCCAAATCTGTTTCATCCTGCATGCATTTCAAAGATGATTTCTCGCATGTTATCAGTGAGATTAGGCCTAAAGGCTCCACACAGCCTAAGGAAAATTCAGAGAAATCAAAGGGAGATAGCAACAACAAGGGGAAAATTGCCTCCCAGAGTGGAAAATATGGTTTTTGAGTGTTTTTATTTATTGATTGTTGAGAATAGTTGATTGCTAAAGTTTTTGGACAACACACTATTTTTTAGATATGTTGGATATTATATTTTTTGGATATGGTTTCAAATATCATTGATATTAATTTTCAAATTATGAGAGTGATGATGGGAGCCACAAGGAGGGATGTGTTTGATTGATTAACTAGTTTTGTTTATGTTTGTTAAAGAAACTAAAGGGAGTCACAAGGGGTCCCACCTACTAGTTATTATTTATTAAAGACCCTTATTATTATTTTATTAATTCCCCCCCTAAACTAAAAGTTGGTTGAGTTTTAGTTAACTTAATTAAAAGGGGTAGTTTAACTACTTCAACTAATTATGATTTCTTAAAGGCAAAAAGAGAAGGAGGAACAAAGGGAGAATAGAAGGAGAAAGCATACTAAGGTCTTCTCTTGAGTTTTATTTAGATAATTTCATTTTCATTCATTCTTTAATTCATTGAAAGCCTAATTCTCTTTTATGATAGCAAGTTCATATTGTAGACATCAAGATTTGAGGTTGAGTTACATCATTCAGACACTTGTTTTTTAGAGGTGTTGATCTATCTTTGATAGTCTGTGTAGACTTGTAAGTTTGTGAATTAAATTTCATGATTGATAAATGATATTGTGTTGAGTCGAGTGGGAAGCAATCTGTGGCACATTGATCCATATTTTAAAGTTCAGTTTTTTACTTTCTGTCAAAAGTCCTTTTGTATGTTTTTCATCAAGGACATCTATGTCTGACTTTGGTCCAAACTTCCTCAGGGAATTTTGTAAAGGGAATGATTCTTTTGATAAATTGGAATGAAATAAGCGATTTATTTATGTCTCATATGTGTTAATTATTGATTTGGCATGTTTTACTTATGTCTCTACATTTATTTTTAAATCTGTTATATTCAGAAAATTACATAAATATTGAATTTTTCAGCAATCTTTTATTTCTAAGAAAATCAGCCTAAGCCCTTGTAACCAATACTTGTGGATTAGGAAACAATTTTTGAGGCTATAAACATAGGGTGATATTCCCATCTATCTTTCTTTAGCCAAGAAATATCTAAAAATGCTTGAGTAAGATCAGTCCATATCTTTTCCTCAACAATGTTGAAAACCCAGTAGGACCATGACTAGCTTAGAAAGGACCCCTATGTAAGGTTGTGGTTGTGGAAAGTTGGGTACAGGCTGAGATGGTCCAACCTGAAAAGATTGTTGTTGAGGGATATTCTAAGTCCATGATGAATGAGAAGTTCCTGGATATGGATGTCTCAGGTTAATACTAGGAGGTGATAAATGATCATAGGGTCCCAACACACCTGGAGGGCCACCAATCAGAATTTGACCTACCATAAATGGAATCCCCACAACAGGATGTTTTCCATTAATTGGTGGTTTCCCCCTAGCCAAGTATTGACTAGTGGTAGGATATCCACCAATCGAGGGTTCCCCCCAACTAGGTACTGATTTACACCAAGATACCCACCAGTCGTAGGTAGCCCCATAGAGTAATATCCTCCATTTGTATTTTTCCCAGTAACTGGATATTGAGAACCCCCAGAAAAAATATAGGTTAGAGGTTTCCATTGTTGATATTGAGAGGTGTTGGTCACTATAATTGCTTATTAATTAAAACAATCAAGTGTTACATAAATTGTCAACCCAGGGAAGTCTATTTATTTCAAAGGCAATCACACACTGTATATGCTCAATCTCAAAAGCAATCCAAAGTTGTAGTAAAAGTTACAGTCATCACACCTTGCTTTGAACAGACTGAAGTTCTACTCTGAATTACAGTAAAAGCAATCTATCTATTGCAGAGTTTAAGATTCAAAAGGAAATAATTATCAAAATAATCCTGGATTACATTAAGAAACAACAACCTAGGAAAAAGGAACCTTTCAACATACTGCAAAGAAGACTAAGTATTCTATAATGGAGAATAGGACCCTATTCCCTAAAGTAGGAATCTTCAACACCTGTCTCTGACTATCATACTTTCATAAACTCATTCTGCAAACAGAATTATCAATCAAAATGATTAACAATTACCGAAGACTAACTATTCTGTAATAGAGAGAAGGACCCTATTCCCCAAAGTAGGAATCTTCAACACCTATCTCTGGCTATCACACTTTCATAAACTCATTCTGCAATAGAATTACCAATCAAAATAATTAACAATTACCTAGGAATAAATTGTACGAAAGCAATGTAACAATCAGTGGAAACAAAGTTTTACCAAAACAGAGTTTTAACAAGGTATGGATAAAAACAACACTAACACACTATAGAAACTAATGGGTGAATGTTGTGAAGAAGGTGGGCCCTCTCCTTCTCACAAGATTCCCCAGAAATGAAAGGAACTAAGAAGAAATGTTCAGAATGATCTTTTATTCATCTGTCAAATGCGACGAGTTACAATATCCAAAGTGAACACACTTCTTCTCTGTAATTCCTCTCTAGCTAAGCCTTTCTATCCCCCTAATGCTGATTTACCCCTTATTTAAAGAGGAGAATCCTCTTAATACAATTACTCATAAAATTACATGTGTACATACAAATTATATTCTTAGTCTGATCTAATCTTCTATGATGGAATAGGATATTATGATCTTCCGTGGAAAGATGTTGTTACAGTGGTTCTAATGGCGCTAGCTTGAGGTACAACTGTTGCGGCCAATGTAACAACTCCTTTATTTATCTTTCCTTGTTATTGCTGTATGGAAATGTTGTTTCAACATTGCAAATCACGGACTGTTTTAGCAACGGGATTTGCGCATTGTCGATTGTTTCAACAATGTGGTCTTCAAGCAACAACGATGGTTGTAATGGTGCTGGATTAAGGTACAGTTGTTGCGGCTAGTGTAACAGCTCCTTCTTTTCTTGTTACTGCTGTGTGTGAAATGTTGTTTCAGCATCGCAAATCACAGACTATTTCAGCAATGGGATTTGCGCACTGTTGACTGTTTCAGCATCATGGTCTTCAAGCAACAATGATGTATTAACTGCAGTCTTCAAACTGTTTTAGCAACTATATATTCCTGCTTAATGGCTAAGTATGAGAGTAATGTAAAATTACATGTAAAACAAATTAAACATATAGCAAATGGAAGAAAAGTTATATGCCTTTGGAAAAATAGATTAAGGTGATAATGTAGGCTTAAATATGAGTGGGAAAAGGATGTAATGATAGCAAAAAGTATGAGCAAAAAGATACATTATAGGGTTCTAACAAGAGGGGGGTGAATCAGTATCAAGTACAATTTAAAACCTTTTTCAACTTACACTTAAACCATTCAACTATATCCAATGAGCAATGAACAATAGTATAAGAGTTACACTAATACACCATAATACACCATGCACAGTATATGAGAAATAATCAATAGTTTATTGTTCAAGGGAAGTAATGACTTCCAAAGGTAGCTACATATTCCAAATATAGAGGGAGGGATAAACCTCCAAGAGGAATATACAATCCTCCAATATCAAGAGAGATTTGAACTCTCCATCCTTGCCCCTTCCTTCCACCCAAGAATATATGAGAGATAATAAAA
>JZKD02S0154677.1:223591-254733 GCA_000966675.3 Picea glauca | reverse complement strand
TGGAGTGAAGGTCTCATCATAGTCAATACCATGAACCTACTGAAAGACTTTAGCGACAAGCCTAGATTTGTATCTACTGATATGTCCATCGGTTGTGCTCTTAGTCCTGTATACCCATTTTCATCTGACAAGTTTCCTCCCAAAAGCGAGGAGAACCAAATCCCAAGTATGGTTCTCAAGGAGGGAGTTGTATTTCTCCTACATGGCGGATTCCCAAAAGGGATTTCTAGAAGTCTCACCATAAGACTGTGGATCTGAAGACTGAACCAATAAAATATGCATGGACGGAAATGGTTCAATGGTATTGAGTGAAATAGGAGGCTCCTCAAAAACAAATTGAGTCCTCCTAGTATCGGTCGGATCACCAACGAGATCCCCTGCATCCTAAAGAGTAGTTTGTGCCCACTTGGGCCTCTTCTCTGGCTCTGCAACTGCATCTAGATGCTCTGACTCTGCATCTGACTGTACTGAATCTGAATCTGAATGAGAGTCCTCTGAATCAGAATTCTCATCTAAAGAAGAGTCGACATGTGCATGCTCATCATCTCAGATAGGTGGAAGAGTGAAGGTGTCTCCATGTGGTTGTTGAGGTGCATGCGACACACTTTCCTTGAATTAGACACTTCACTCAATGATGAGTCAGTTTGAGGAAAGGTCAATAAGTATATATCCCTTCACACTGTTGGGGTATCCAACAAAAATGCACTCGATGCTCTGTGGATCAAGTGCCTTCTTCTTTTCAGAGGGAATCCGAGCCCATGCACGTGAACCAAAAATGCGAAAGTAGAGCCCATGTTGGACATAGTGTCATTGATGCATTGTCATTGATGTCAACAGAAAATGTCATTGATGTGATGATAAGTTGGTATGATGAATTGTCATTGATATCAATAGTATTATGGTTGATTTAAAACAGTTGGATGATGTGCAGAGATAAAATCTCAGGAGGGTTAGTGAATAAAGATCAAATCTTAGAAGAGATGGCGCGATGAATTGCAGAGAGTGAAAGAAGAATTAAACGACTTGCTAGTTATAATACCGCAATTGGTCTAGATCATTAGATCTCATAAACTCAAATATCAATGATTGTGGTTGATCCAACAAATGATCAGATTAAGTCGGATTAAATCGTGACCATCAGATGTGCAATCGTCAGATCAACAACAGGAATAGATTGCGGAGATCGAAAGGGGAATTAAATATCATGTTAATTCCAATCCTGCAATCAGTCAGGACCGTCAGATCTTATAAATTCAAAAATTGATGATTGTGGTTGACTCACCAACAATGCACAACTTCAAATTGCAGAGTTTGGGTGACGAGTTAAATCACTCACAAGTTGTGGTTCTAAAATCATCCCTGATCATTAATCTTCTTCAAGATTCTTCACGACCATTGGATCACCTTAAATGGAAGGATATGATAAGATGGGCAAAATGATTGATTATTCAATTATCTAAATATCCTTCAGTCATCGGATCACTTTAACTGGAAACATATGATAAGCAACGATGGAGGGTCGTTAGAATTAAACCAAGGAAAAGAAGCATCGCAAACAGATCAAGTCGTCGATCTAAGATCTTGATAAAACGAACATAATTCACTTCAGGTCTAAATATGTGAGGAGGTTACGCTTCAAGAATCTCACTTTGAAATATTTGTGAAATCGAGATATCGAAATACCCGAAGTCCCAAAAGACAAAATTTTGAAGTCACTCTCAGTTGTCGATCTGAGATACCCTTCAGATGTTATTCTGACCATTAGATCAAGGAGATGAATATGTGTCACATTGGGAGATGTACGTCAGCATACCATGTCAACAAGGACATGTGATAGACCATGTTGACAAACCACTTAAGAAAAGACACATGGCACAGTGAGATAATGACAAGTGTCAAGTTGAAATCGGCATTTCAGGTACCTACAAATCAAGAATCAGAGTGACACGTGACAGACACTGGGCTCATGCCATGAAATCAAGTGAGGTAAGCAAGTTTCACCACCAGCAGATGCCCTAAGTCCCGAATGATTGAATGTCGAAGTCCTGAAGTGGACACGAGTCGTCCGATCTGAAGATCATTTCATGTGTATTCTCAACCGTTGATCATATTACAGTGGAAGGATAGTGTAAGTAGAATAGTCGAAGTCTTGTAGTAAATGGTGGACATCCATCTAAATGATTAATTAAGTCCCAACCATCGGATTAAGAAATGAAAGGATAAGCGTAAGGATCAAACATGACCATTGATCTGGTTATGCAAAATAAAAGTGAACCGTTTGATCTATTCGACGAAATCTTATTCGAAAATTTGAAAATTTGAAATCCCAAAGTCCCGAATGATGAAGTTGCGACTATTTTCCATCCCAAAATATTTTGTTTTTTCCCAATTGGGTTCCACGATAAAATATTGTTTCAAAATTATGTTTGCATAAATAAAAGAAAATGATAAAATTATTGTGTCACAAATTCAACCCCCCCTCTCAGTTATAGGATTTGATCCTTCAATTGGTATCAGAGTGGGTCTCTTCACAAAAGGTTTAAAACACTTGAAGATGAGTTTACCAATCACCTATGGGTTTTGGTCTAACGACAGCTGTACAACCACAAAAATGGTATTAGAGCTAGAGGTCACAAGTTCGATACACACTCGGCTCGCGCTGAGGAGGATATTGTTGCACGAAATTGCAAGTAGTCAGTGCTCCCCGGTGTATCGTGAAAAGGGAATAACCAAAGTATCGAAGTCCCAACTTTCGTTCATATGGATCTGTGTGGACGATCACGAAAAGAAGGAACTAGAGGAGAATGTTACTTTATGCTGGTCATTGATTACTTCTCCAGACATACGTGGGTTGCCTTTCTGAGAGAAAAATATGATGCGTTTGAGAAGTTTGAAATGTTTAAGGAATTATCCGAGAATCAGATAGGAATAAAGTTGAATACAATTCGCTCAGACAGAGGAGGAGAATTTTTGTCAAGATATTTCAAAGAGTTCTGTGATATACATGGAATTATAAGAGAATATACTATTCTAGGTAATCCTCAACAAAATGGATTTGTATAACACCAAAATAGATCAGTTCAGCAGATGGAAAGGGATATGATGAATGGAAGGGGAATTTCACAAAATTTATGGGTGGAGGTTGGTCATAGAGCTATTCATATTCTGAAAAAAGCACATCTAAGGCGAAACAGTGATAAAACTCCACATGAGCTGTGGTTTGGTCGACCTGCATCCATCAAGCACTTCAAGGTATTTTGAAGTAAATGCTACATCAAAAATAATGATGATCATTTGGGAAAATTTAATAATAGAGATGATGAAGTTATCTTCTTAGGATATGCAATGAATAGTAAAGAATACAGATGCTTTAACAAAAGAATGCATAAATTAGTAGACTATATTGATGTTTGAATTGATGAAGAAGCCCCTGTAAAAGATCAATAGAGAATAAGCACTAAGCTAGATGAAAAGGATGATGAGAATAATGAAAATGAAGAACAACAAATCCCAGAGTCACAAGAAGATGATGAATTAGGTGGAGAAGAGACACCCATACAACAAGATTTAGGACAGCCATTAGCATCAAATCCTTCCTCCAGAATTACTCAAAAGAATCATCTTGAAAGTCAAATAATTGGTGAGAAAGACAAAGGTGTACAAACCAAGAGGAGGATCATCAAAGACACCAAGCAATTACATATAGACTTCATATCCATGGTGGAACCCATGAACTTCAATGAATCCAATGAAGATGTAAATTGATTAAAATCAATGAATGAGGAATTCGACGAGATTGAAAAAAATGACACTTGGGAACACATTCCTAGGCCAACAAATAAAAACATAATAGGATCCAAATGGGTCTACAAAAATAACATGAATGAGAAAGGAAATATTATAAGAAATAAGGCTATATTGGTCTGCAAAGGATATGCTCAAATAGAAGGATTGGACTTTGATGAAACATTTGCACCTATATCAAGATTAGAAGCTATTAGAATGTTCCTTCCTTATGCTTGTCATAAACAGTTTAAAGTTTGTCAAATGGATTCCAAGTCATCTTTTCTAAATGGAGATATAAAAGAAGAAGTCTATATGGAACAAACAGAGGGTTTTGAGCTATCAGATAACCCTGACTTTGTCTACAAGATGAAGAAAGACTTATATGGGTTGAAACAAGCTCCTTGTGCCTGATATTACAGACTTGTTGACGGGTGAAACTGACTGCTCGTCAAATGGAGGAGTGAATCTGGTCTGGGGTTGTCTACTTAACCCAAGCCATTTGGATTAATCCACTTCGATGGGTTTAGCGGCTCCGTTGGCCGATCTAAGTCCTAAGAAAGTGAAAAAAAAAACTAAAGAAAATAACTTAATGAAAAACACTCGCTAGAAACTATATACAAATCTAATATATACTTACAGTTCACTAACTAATATTTACAAAATAGCTCTACTTATTATATGTACAATATGATTATATCTCTGATATATGTATAACATTTATAGAATGCAAATTTTGATCGAAATCTGCGAAAATCAAATATGAATTGATTTATGACAGCAAAACTATCATTCTTTTTTTATTATTTTTTATAACGTTTATAAATGAGAAACGCAACAGGAAACTATCCAATTGAAAACAGAGATGAACAGTAAAATGTGTTTAGATTACAGGAAATTTCTATATTAATTAAACTAATAAAATAAAACTAGCAAACTGACCTGTAATCGCATCTCCTATTCGTCTTGTGCATAGCATTTAATTTTGTTGTTTGATGAGGCCAACCCGCACCAGATCTTACCAATGCTTCTTGTAAATATGAAGCAATAATGATTGAATGCTAATGACAGAACATGTCAGAGATGTAGCAACAACAATTTTATAATTTGACAAATGATCACATTAAGATAAATCTGGCTGTAAAAATTTGCATATAACTGCTCATTGAATAAAGAAGATTAACCCTCTAATTATCAAATTTGAACATATTAATTGTTGTATATAATATGAGGGACATAAAAAATGGACATCATATAAATGCCATCACATCAATCTGTAATAAACCATGATATATAAAGTAGTCACAATTTAATTACAAATCAAAATGACCAAAACTTGAACAAAAATACGATATATCAAAGCTAAAGTTGTATCAATATCAACTTCCATTCAAGTCTTTCAATCATAAATCCATAGTTTCTGCTCCCAGGCAGCGATGGTCCTTAGTTTACAAAACAATACATTTATATAGGCTACAGGATCAAAACGTTTCCTGTGGATATCATCAAATTTGTTCCAAAAATTGTGGGGGATGCAACCTCCCAGATTCTACTTAACAGCCTATTCTAAAACAACATAAAGAAATAGCATGCTGAGAGATGCCACCAGTGGTTCAAATATTCTTTAGAAATCATATGTACCTAAAAACACATAAGAATAAACGATTTCAGATAGCATTTTGGTTGTAAAAACAAGAAATTTGAATTTCTAGTAACTAGCTACAGAATCGTGCTACAGAATCTCACGATTCTGTAGCTAGTTATAATTATAACTAGAATCGTATTTTATTGAATCAATCAAAATAGACTAGATGTAATCTGTGCAAACAAATCATTTATTCTAATTAAAAAAAGACAAAATCATCCTAAAATTATTTTTAAACACCATACCTCAGATTAAGGGATTTGACTCAATCAAGCAATCTTTGAACTCACAATGGCAGTCGTTGCTTCCACGTTCTTAAAAACAATAGACCCTATGGTTTTTTTTCCTTTATCATTGGTTTGGGCTACATATTGTAGTCTGCCATTCTCTTTCGTTAGTAAATTCACCTGGTCTTCCAAGGATTTGATCTGAGATTGAAGTAAAGGCATGTCTCTGTAATACCTATCGAGCCATGACTGACATTCGTTGCATTGCGTTTGAATAGATTGTGTATTAGCAGTGTTGGTATTAACAGGTGGGGAATTTTCCATTTGACCTATAGGTTCACTGTTGAGTTTGATTCCAGGGAAATTGGGGTTGTCTTTAAGACACGGTGGAAGGTTTGTCACATAATCATAGGGTTTACCAGAGCAAATTCCATACGAATATGGATATTCTTCAGTTAGAAACTGTTCAATTTTCTAATCGGAATCCTCACTTAACACAATCGGGTTTTGGTCTACACAAGGCTTAGGTTTATTTCGGGCACATCGTGAAACCCAACATGCGGCCCTTTTACCCTTATCATTGATATCAATATTACCTTTACACTTTTTCTTTGCAGATTTTTTAATAGACTTAACACCACCTTTGGGATACGAATCTGGTAGAGTGTCGGGTTGGGTAGTGTCCGGATAGGTCGAGGGTTCCACACAGGGCGAGAGCGAAGAAGGAGGGATGGTAGGCTCGACGAGGGTTTCTGTGACGACAGACTTGTCAACCTGTCGTATTTCACTGCTAGCAAAACCATTTCTTAACAGGAAGGCATCCCAATAATCACTGTTTAACTTCAACTAATGAACAATAATAATATTGATCAAACAATGGTGGAACAGGCTGGAATCAGATTTCTGCCTTTTGAAACATTGTGCCATTTTGTATAAACTCCGAAGGAGAAAATAGGGCATGTTTAGGGGAAAATTGATAAAACTCATGAGCAAACCCAAGTGATATAAGAAAGCCAAACCATATCTACCTTTACAGGTAACGAACTATTTGACAATAGCTAATAGATCATGCCATCTAGGTTTTAGAGCTGTAACAAGCATACCTCTGTCGCAGTTGGTAATCTTCCTTGGGGTGAACAACAATGACCAGGGAACCTCTTCAACCTTTGAGTTATTAAACCACTTTTGTCCCACGGCTAGCAGAGCGGTGGCTTGGCTAATAAAATCTTCATTTAAATCAAGCTAGAAATCTCTTATTTTAGCTCTGCAACCATCAAACGTTAGCACGAATTGTTGAGCGACTATTAAATTAAAACCCTCGAACTTTTCAACAAAGACCCGCCAGCCATTCCTCTCTAAGTATCTCAGGCATTATCAAACAATAACAATGTCTAGACACCATTGGGCTCAATTCTCACTACAGGGGCCATGGCTAATAGCACAGAATCGACAAGGGATTCAACGATAGGGTTTGACAGAACAAGCACAGAGCCATTGCCCTGAGCTTTCCCAACACAATGCGAAAAGAGCTCGAAATGGTAGGCAAGATCATTAATGCTATGTGTGTGAGGAAAAATCATATAGATCGAGGCCATGCAAAAACATTATACCAGGCTATACTCGGAATGACACCTCGATGTAATGGTACACATAAAAATCATAACAGTTGAAAACCATCATATGCATATCCAAAATTCGATCAAAATGTCAAATAAACAATTCAATCAAAGTTTTTATAAATTAAAATCCCATTACATTAGTCGGATGCTAAATGGGTGGTGGTTTAATACACATGTAACCAAGGTGTGTTCGAGACCAAGGGGTTATACCACGAAAACAACCATGCTCATAGCAAAATAAAACAAATCGATGATAAACCATATGAACATTAACCTTTTGATGAAATCAAACATGAATTCTAGTTGTGAGTTTTCATACCTGCATTTATGAAAATGAAATTGAAAAGGCGACGGATAATGGTGTCATTTAATGAGAAAGGTTGCAACAAGTAATGAGAATTAAAAACCCTATGTAGGAAGCTTGTAAAAATAGAGATTAATATGGCTGCCAACAATGGTGGCACACTTGTAGAAGCAGTTATCTCTGCCAAATGAATAAGTCCAGATTAGGATAATCAAAAAAACTTCAACTCAAAAACAACCAAGAAATTGTTTGAACATCATTATCAATCATAAAAAAATTCCAGTTCGAGATTTCTTGTTATTTTAAAAGACGAAAAAATATGACAATCTCGACAAAAAAAGAGTCACTATGTTAAGGTTAAAATATCCAATACTGTTGACAGAGCCGCTGCTGCCAACAGGCATCCATAGCCTCGACATGGGTGCCATTTAACCCACTCTAATATCTGTATCCTGCCAAGAAGTTCCAAATCAGAATGAAGGACATTTAAGGTCAAAAGATTCGATATCTGAGAATTTTCATATACCTGACATTGCTTCGCTGCTAGTGGGCCTGTTCACTACCCCGACAAAGTTATCTTGGCATCATGCATGTATTTACCCACTGTCAGCAGACCTGTTCAGTATCCTGGCGGGTTTACAAGCACTTCCCACAACTCTTTGAAGATTTATTTAGTTTTAAATATATTTAATCGAGCGGGGTGACACTGAAAATCCTGATATTTTGGAAATATTTTAATAAATTAGAGACCTTGAGAGAATTTTTTAACTGTCCTTCATTAAGATCTAGAGATAGTTTGTAAATAAACTGACCTTCGAAGGCAGGGAGACATCTCTGATTTGTTCTCTTAAGGAACAGGGACAGCATAAGAAGAAATTTTTATGGATGATCGTGAAAAGCTTCAGTTACAGATTGAAATCAAGAAACACTTTTCAAACAACAAGCTTTCTTTAACATGGCTGCAAACTTCAGAAAAATATCATAATTGATGTTTTAACAATCTCTAGTAGTCATTTCAGAGGAGAAATTTTTCTGTTCTCTTTGTCTGAAACAGTTCATGATGCACATATGTGTATTTCAAAATAAAAACTGGTAAGCATAAGGGAAGAATCAAAGCAAAACAACAAAGAAAAATGAAAAGAAAGCAAAACTAAAATATTTACACAGTGTACACGGGATTGTCATTAGGTGAAATACCTTTTTAGAGCTTGGCCATTCATTGAATAGGTGTCTGGCTGTCCCTCTAGATTCTATAATCGGAAGGAGATGGGACCCAATTTCTCAACAATCAAGAATGGTCCTAACCACAAGTTCTGAAACTTTGTATGCTCTCTTTTTCCCTCATGCGGTTTGTCCCATTTTAGGACAAGGTCACCTACCTCAAAATTTCTGTCAGAGGTAGAATTGGAATCAAACCATCTTTTGACAATGAGTTGATGTTGATCTAATTTCTGTTTTGCTTGAGCCCTCACTTCTTCTAATTTTAACAATGCGTTAATTCGATTCTCCAAAGGGGGACAGTCCTCTTCTTTTATTTTCTGCGATAGCTATAGAGAGGGAAGGAGAATGTGTGGTGGCAGAATTGCCTCTCTGCCGTAAATGAGAAAGAAGGGTGAGTTACCCACAACAGTTTTTGGAGTCACTCTATCGGCCCAGATTGCGTTTAACAGTGCATTATGCCAATTTTTATGGTTTTCAGATATCATTCTCTTGATAATTTTGATCAGATTTTTATTAGTTGATTCTGCCAATCCATTGCCTTGAGGGTAATAACTGGTAGAATATTTTAGTTTAATTCTTTTTTCTAGAGCGAAATCACTCATCTCAAGAGACAAAAAATAGGAAGCATTATCAAATACCAGGCAGTCAGGGATACCAAAACGAGTAATAATATTTGAATTCAAAAAGGCTGTTACCTGACTAGTATTTACAACTTTTAATGGGGTAGCTTCGACCCACCTGGTGAAGTAATCCGTGGCTATTATGATAAACTTATGTTGCTATGAGGATGGCGGATTGATCGAGCCTATAATATATAGACCCCACTGCTGAAAAGAGGAGTCTACTGAAATGGGCTGCAGAGGGAAGGCTGGTTTCTGTATCCGTCCGGATGCTTTCTGACAAATTACACACTTGCGACACAAAGCATGGGCATCTTTAAAAAGTGTGGGCTAGTAGTAACCTGCTCTTAATACTTTATGGGCAGTGGTATCTCCACCAAAATGCCCACCAGCTTCTCCTGCATGTAATTCCAATAAGACCTTTTTTGCTTCATCTTTCTCAAGACAGTGCATTAGTACTCCATCAAAATTTTGACAAAACAGAATACCATTAATCAACTGAAAGGAAGAAGATTTTAATCTTAGCGCTCTTGTTTTTGTGGGATCTAGGTGATGGGGAGCTGACCCATGTTCAAGAAAAAAATTTATATCATCATACCAGGGACTAACAAGGTCTTGTGCACAGCAGATTAAATTTTGGTAGTGTTGTCCTAGATTTGACATATCATCTTCCTCTTGCTACCCTACAGCTGAGTCAGTGACTAACTTGCATAACCCTTGACCTCTCACTATTTGTGATGGGGTGATTTCTATGTCATACTCTTGCAAGGATGTGACCCAGTTTGCCCTCTTTTCGCCTAGTTCTTTCTGTTCTAACAGGTTTCTGACGACTGGGTAAGGGACAATGATTTTCATCCTAGATTTCAAAAGATAAGATCAGAAGTGCTTTACTTCTTTAAAAATAGCATAGGCTTGCCAATCTACTGTTGGGTAATTAAGTTCTACGCCTTTGAAGGCTGATCTCATAAAGGCAATTGGGACTTCATTGTTTTCAACGTTCTTTTGAGTTAGGACTGTGACGTAAGAGCGGTCATAAGCGAATGTGTAGAGAGTGAAGTCTTGCGAAAAGTTGGGGCTCATCAGAGAAGGAGCGTCTATTATGGCCTTTTTTATTGAATTAAAAGCCTGTTTTTCTAAAGGTCCCCAATGGTATTGTACGTCCTTTTTTATTAGGTTTTGTAATGGTCTCACCATTTCTGAAAAGCTAGGGACGAATCTCCTGACAAAGTTTATCTGACCTAAGAAAGATTGCATAGACTTTTTGACAAGGGAGGGGGGAGTTTCAAAATGACTTGAGTTCTTTCAGGGTCAATAATCATCCCTTCACTTGATACAATAAATCCTAAGAGCTTACCTTGTTCTACTACGAAGATAGATTTTTTAGGATTCAAAGAAATGTCGTACTTACGACATTGCTGTAGAACGGATCTTAAATGAGCTAGATGATCTGCTTTGTTTTTCAACAAGACAGTAACGTCATCTAGGTAAACTATGACAGATTGATTGATTAAGCCTCGAAAAGCGATGTCCATCGCTCTCTGGAAAGTGGCACCAACATTTATGAGTCCAAAGGGCATCTTCCTATAAGCGTAGGTACCCCATGGAGTGCAGAAGGTGGTTTTAAGTTGGTCTAGAGGGGACTTCAGGACTTGGTTATACCCTGAAAAACCATCCAATAAGGATAATCTTTTAGAACCAAATACCTGTTGAAGGATCTGTTCCATAGGTGGGACATGGTAGTTGTCTTTATCAGACGCTCGATTAAGATTTCGGAAATCGACACATAGTCGGATTTCACCACTTTTCTTTCGGACAGGGACAAGATTAGAGACCCATTGTGTGTGCCTAACTGGGAAAATTATCTTAGCGTTCAGGAGTTTATTTAATTCCTTCTTGACAGTTGGTTCAAGTTTTGGATGCATTTTCCTTAAATTTTGTTGAAAAGGTAAGGTTTGGGGTTTCATAGGAATAATGTGTTGTATGATGTTAAGATCAAAGATTTTTAGGTCGTCATACATCCAAGCAAAAACATTTTTGAATTCCTTAAACAATTTAATATACACTACTTTTTCTTGTTTAGAACATCCTACCCCTAAATTAATGAACTGTGGATTGTCTTTAGTTCCCAAGTTTACTTTTTCATGCGTTAAAGAGGAACTATTCATTTTACAATTCACTGATTTTTGAACTTGTCCTGAAGATCATAAATTTTTTCTAATCTAACTACAGATTTAGGGATAGAATTTGCCATGTCTGATGAAGATTCAGGAGATCTCGGATCTGGTATTACCGTGAAGTCACGAAGATTTTCATCATGAGTATCTTCATCAATTACTACACCCTGGAAAGTTTCTTCCATATGCAAGAAACTTATAATCTGTTGAACGTCATCAAAGACTCTCCAATTCGTGATGTTGTCGGGGACATATGGTCTGAACAAAAGTTCAATAGAGAATGCATTTGGAGATAAGCCTTCTACAGGAAAGAGTTTCGAAGCTACATTAGCTAACAAGTTGGCTTCCGAATTATTCAATCTAGGAATAGAATTTATGTTAAATACAGAAAACTTATTCATCAAATTCCATACCTTAGATTGGTAGATTTTAAGGTGCATAGATAAATAGTGGATAGAATTTTTTACCTGTCTAACCACAATTTCCGAATCGCCAAAGACAGTCAAATTTTGAACGTTCATATCGAATGCTTTCCTGAGGCCTTGCAATAAAGCCTCATATTCTGTTGTGTTGTTTGTACATTCAAACTCTAACCTACAGGCAATCAGGGTCTTGTTACCTATCGGATCAATAATCACGCAGCCCGCACCAGCTCCTTCCTTGGATTTTGACCCATCAAAGTATAGAGACCATATTTGATTTTTGTCGGGTGCATGTGACCATTGGGTAGAAGCTACTGACTGCATATATGTCAAAATTTCAGACTGTTGTTCAGGGTTAGTGATAGCGGAAGTTTCGGCCATGAAATTTCCGAAAAAGGTATCC
This sequence comes from Picea glauca, assembly GCA_000966675.3. Classification (NCBI taxonomy): domain Eukaryota; kingdom Viridiplantae; phylum Streptophyta; class Pinopsida; order Pinales; family Pinaceae; genus Picea; species Picea glauca. The sequence goes on along the minus strand of JZKD02S0154677.1, from coordinate 242,315 downwards.
ATCCCTTGCATTTAGGGTGAATCAGCAGAAGGTGTAAATGGCTCATTGGGATCATTTAAATCTGTCACTGTGAACTTTAGGTAATGTTCACGATTTACCTTGATTCTGTTGGGCTTTCCATTCTCGGGCAGCCACAAGTGAGACCAATCTGTCGCAAAATAGTCGTGTTACATGTAGCTGTTCTAACTAGTCTCTGCTTAAAAACAAACCATAAACTTCTGGGATATCTATGACAATAATATCAATCACTTGATGAACTTTAGGGTTAGACGACAATCTTATAAGCACATTTCTCAATTCGCATATAACTTTAACACTAGTTCGATCAAGCTAGATGATCTTCAAGGTGGATGGTTGAACTTCAGTTTTAATCTTCTAACACACAGACCATGGCATTACATTATATGACGCTCCTGAATCTACCATACAGTTGTGCACATTCCTATTGAAGATTTCAAAAGTTAACAAAAATGGAGGGACATTTCTGCGAGTACTAATGTTAGAAGCTTGTTTCTTTTTACTCACAGCCTCTAAAACTAATTTATCTACATTTGTTACATTATTTACAGGAAGGTCTCTTTTCTCATGAGAATCAGAAGTAGTCTTGGTGGATGGCTTCTGAGGAACTTTGGGGTTGTTCTGAAAACCTTTGTTACAGCTTGGATTTCCATTTTTGTTGTTCTCTACAATATTCTATAGCATTTTTTGTAGAAGAAACAAGAATTTTAATAATTCATAAACAGAAATATTAGCCCTTAAATTTTTTAGATCTTCAACCAAATCATAATCTAAGTTTGGGTTTGCATAATTATGTTTTGTCTTAGTTGATTTAGACTATTTTGGGGGCAAATTCGTAGTGATTTCAAAAGAAGGCTTGTTTGTTGTTTTACTCCTAGTATTGTAAGGATGTACTGTTTCGAAATTAGCTTGAATAATACTATCCAAGAAATGTCCAAAAATGTTCGGAGAAGATTCATCTTCTTCTACTGTCTCTTGTTCAACTACTTCCTCAGGGATCTCAGGAGGCATCAAGTTATCTTGTGCTTCTAGAATCGTTTGAATAGCGAATTGTAGGATTTCTAGATTTAGGCCTTCAGTATTTGAATTAGGTCGGTTGGTGGGAAAAGGATTCCTAAACAGGGGTTTGTAAGGCCCTTTGCTCAAAGAAGCTTCTTCAGTCGTTCTTTTCAAATCTATAACTTGATTGGACAGTTTTTGAACGACTTTCTGTAATTTTTCTAAATCTGAGCTTTCTGGTTGTGCTTTGTTTTGGGAAGGTCTAGGGAGGATTTCGATTTTCTTTTTGGAAGATGAACTAGTCTCTATTTCGTTGCTAGTAGCGTCTTTTAAGATGAGGATGTCTTTCTCGATCTGACTGGCCTCTTTGAAGGCTTCTAACAATGTGGCTTTCTTAGATCTCTTTACCCAAATGGCTATGCTTTGATGTAAGGCTTTCGTATAATATGCTATGATAAGATTCTTGGAAGGCATCGAATCTATAGGGATTCGGTTCTTTAGTGTTAAGAACCTTTGATTAAAGTCTTTGATATTCTCTTTGGGATTCATTCTTTAACTAGAAAGCTCCATGACTAGAACTTCTGGAGACTTGTCATCTCCAAACTTCTCAAGAAAATAGGATTCAAACTTCTCCCATGACACGATGGTATGGGGCTGTTGGGCAAAGTACCAGGTAGAGGCATTGCCCTCAAAGGTGTAGGGAAACAATCTATAGACTACATCTTCGTGCTCGACACTACAAAGTCTAATGGATAACATAAACTTTTTGATGCGATCTTCGGTGATTTGTTTAGAGTCCGGGTCAAATTTAGGGAGCCATTTCTTCGGGTGTTTGGGTAAGGGATGCTGAGGCCCAGGTATGGCCACTGCATCCTGGTCAAGCCAGGGTCTGGCGGGATTGTTCTGGTTGGCCATAGGTGTGGGTGGTGTCGAAGTCTGGGATGAGGAACTGCCTTCATCAGAGGACTCTTCTCCAGAAGAAGAAGGAGATGAAGGAGGTGGTGATGGTGGTATATCAGGTCCTCCTGCTACAGGAGTGAGGATTGGATCTGTAGGGTTTAAAGTAAGGTCAGTGCCTGCAATTTGTTCTCTGATATCAGAGAAGTCTAACGGTTGGTCCAAAGGTCAGTTTAGTTGTCTTAAATGGGCAAAGGCACTGTGTGCTCTTATGAGAGATTTACGAACAATCTCTTGTATGTCACCACCCGTAGGATTTGGGGTTACTAGTTCAACTATGATCCGTAGATCATCGTTTGATGTGGTTGTTGTTTGAGGGACAATGTTGTCATTTGAATGACTTCTAGTCACTATAGGTGAGTGGGTACGTGGTGGAGGAGTCTTCCGACCACCTCGTGCCATTAATAATTTTCAGGCCCTCCTTCTAGCGCCATTTGTTGACGGGCGAAATTGACCGCTCGTCAATTGGAGGAGTGAATCTGGTCCAGGGTTGTCTACTAAACCCATGCCATTTGGATTAATCCACTCCGACAGGTTTAGCGGCTCCGTTGGCCGATCTAAGTCCTAAGAAAGTGAAAAAAAAAAATAAAGAAAATAACCTAATGAAAAACACTCGCTGGAAACTATATACAAATCTAATATATGCTTACAGTTTGCTAACTAATATTTACAAAATAGCTCTACTTATTATATGTACAATATGTTTATATCTCTTATATATGTATAACATTTACAGAAGGCAAATTTTGATCGAAATCTGCGAAAATTAAATATGAATTGATTTATGACAGCAAAACTATCATTCAGTCTTTTTTGATTATTTTTTGTAACGTTTATAAACGAGAAACGCAACAGGAAACTGTCCAATTGAAAACAGAGATGAACAGTAAAATGTGTTTAGATTATAGGAAAATTCTATATTAATTAAACTAATAAAATAAAACTAGCAAATTGACCTGTAATTGCATCTCCTATTCGTCCTGTGCATAGCATCTAATTTTGTTGTTTGATGAGGCCAACCCGCACCAGATCTTACCAATGCTTCTCGTAAATGTGAAGAAGTAATGATTGAATGCTAATGAAAGAACATGTCAGAGATGTAGCAGCAACAATTTTATAATTTAACAAATGATCACATTAAGATAAATCTGGCTGTAAAAATTTGCATATAACTGCTCATTGAAAAAAGAAGATTAACCCTCTAATTATCAAATTTGAACAAATTAATTGTTGTATATAATATGAGGGACATAAACATGAACATCATATAAATCCCATCACATCAATCTATAATAAACCATGATATCTAAAGTAGTCACAATTTAATTACAAATCAAAATGACCAAAACTTGAACAAAAATATGATATATCGAAGCTAAAGCTGTATCAATATCAACTTCCATTCAAGTCTATCAATCATAAATCCATAGTTTCTACTCCCAGGAAGCGATGGTCCTTAGTTTACAAAACAATACATTTATATAGGCTACAGGATCAAAATGTTTCCTGTGGATATCATCAAATTTGTTCCAAAAATTGTGGGGGATGCAACCTCCCAGATTCTACTTAATAGCCTATTCTAAAACAACATAAAGAAATAGCATGCTGAGAGATGCCACCAGTGGTTCAAATCTTCTTTAGAAATCATATGTACCTGAAAACACATAAGAATAAATGATTTCAGATAGCATTTTGGTTGTAAAAACAAGAAATTCGAATTTTAGTAACTAGCTATAGAATCTCACGATTCTGTAGCTAGTTATAATTATAACTAGAATCATATTTTATTGAATCAATCAAAACAGAATAGATGTAATCTGTGCAAACAAATCATGTATTCTAATTAAAAAAAGACAAAATCATCCTAAAATTATTTTTAAACACCATACCTCAGATTAAGGGATTTGACTCAATCAAGCAATCTTTGAATTCACAATAGTAGTCGTTGCTTCCACATTCTTAAAAACAACAGACCCTATGGTTTTTTGTCGTTTATCATTGGTTTGGGCTACGGATTGTAGTCTGCCATTTTGTTTCGTTAGTAAATTCACCTGGTCTTCCAAGGATTTGATCCAAGACTGAAGTAAAGGCACGTCTATGTAATACCTATCGAGCCATGACTGACATTCGTTGCATTGCAGCTAAATAGACTGTGTATTAGCAGTGATGGTATTAAGAGGTGGGGAATTTTCCATTTGACTTGTAGGTTCATTGTTGAGTTTGATTCCAGGGAAATCAGGGTTGTCTTTAAGACACGGTGTAAGGTTTGTCACATAATCATAGGGTTTACCAGAGCAAAGTCCATACGAATATGGATATTCTTCAGTTAGAAACCGTTCAATTTCTGAATCTGAATCCTCGCTTAACACAATTGGGTTTTGGTCTACACAGGGCTTAGGTTTATTTCGGGCACATCGTGAAACCCAATGCACGGCCCTTTTACCCTTGTAATTGATATCAATATTACCTTTACACTTTTTCTTTGCAGATTTTTTAATAGACTTAACACCACCTTTGGGATACGAATCTGGTAGAGTGTTGGGTTGGGTAGTGTCTGGATAGGTCAAGGGTTCCACACAGGGTGAGAGTGAAGGAGGAGAGATGGTAGGCTTGACGAGGGTTTCTGTGACGACAGACTTGTCAACCTGTCCAATTTCACTGCTAGCAAAACCATTTCTTAACAGGAAGGCGTCTCAACAATCACCGTTTAACTTCAACTGATGAACAATAATAATCTTGATCAAACAATGGTGGAACAGGATGGAATCAGATTTCTACCTTTTAAAATGCTTTGCCATTTTGTATAAACTCTGAAGGAGAAAATAGGGCATATTTAGGGGAAAATCGATAAAACTCATGAGCAACCGCAAGTGATAGAAGAAAACCAAACCATATCTACCTTCACAGGTAATGAACTGTTTGACAATAGCTAACAGATCGTGCCATCTAGGTTTTAAAGCTATAACGGGCATACCTCTGTCACAGCTCGTAATCTTCCTTGAGGTGAACAACAATGACCAGGGAACCTCTTCAACCTTTGATTTTTAAACCACTTTTGTCCCACGGCTGGCAGGTCGGTGGCTTGGCTAATAAAATCTTTGTTTAACTCAAGCTAGACATCTCCTATTTTAGCTCTGCAACCATCAAATGTTAGCGTGAATTGTTGAGCAACTGTTAAATTAAAACCCTCTAACTTTTCAACAAAGACCTGCCAGCCATTCCTCTCTAAGTCTTCTCGGACATTATCAAACGATAACAATGTCTGGACACCGTTGGGCTCAATTCTCACTACAGGGGACATGGCTAATAGCACAGAATTGACAAGGGATTCGGCGATAGTGTTTGAAAGAACAAGCACAGAGCCATTGCCATGAGCTTTCCCAACACAATGTAAAAAGAGCTCGAAATGGTAGGCAGGAGCGTTAATGCTATGCGTGTGAGGAAAAATCGTATAGATCGAGGCCATGAAAAAACACTATACCAAGCTGTACTCGAAATGACACCTCGGTGTAACGGTACACATAAAAATCATAACAGTTGAAAACCATCATATGCATATCCAAAATTCGATCAAAATGTCAAATAAACAATTCAATCAAAGTTTTTATAAATTAAAATCCCATTACATTAGTCGGATGCTAAATGGGTGGTGGTTTAATACACATGTAACCAAGATGTGTTCGAGATCAAGGGGTTATACCACGAAAACAACCATGCTCATAACAAAATAAAAAAAATCGACGATAAACCATATGAACATTAACCCTTTGATGAAATCAAACATGAATTCCAGCTGTGAGTTTTCATACTTGCAGTTATGAAAATGAAATCGAAAAGCAAGTACGTAGAAAGCGACGGATAATGGTGTCGTTTAATGAGAAAGGTTGCGACGAGTAATGAGAATTAAAAAACCTGTGTAGGCATCTTGTAAAAATAGAGATTAATATGGCTGCCAACAAGACTGTATAAGTATATTCAAGACAAAGGGTTCATGAGAGGAACAGTTGACAAAAATCTATATATCAAAATAGAGGGTAATGATTTTCTCATTGTGCTAGTCTATGTAGATTACATCATCTTCGGAAGAAATAATGCTTCATCGATACAATGGTTTTCCTCTGCCATGCAGTCTGAATTTGAAATGTCTATGATAGGGGAACTGTCATTTTTTCTTGGTCTGCAAATTACTCAGAGGTCTGAAGGATTATTTCTTTCTGAGGAGAAATATCTAAGAGACATGTTGAAAAGGTTTCAAATGGAAGATTCTACACCCATGAGCAAACCTATGGTCACTAAATGGAATTTAAGCAAGGATGATGACTCACCTGATGTTGATCAGAGTTCCTATAGGTCTATGATAGGAAGCCTATTGTACATCACAACATCCCGTCCAGACATAACGCATATTGTTGGAATGGTAGGAAGGTATTAAGATGCACCTAAATAGAGTCATTTGTTAGCTATCAAAAGAATATTCATATACTTGAAGGAACAATGAACTATGGTCTATGCTATCCTAGGAATCAAAGTTTTCAACTATCAATCTATTCAAATGTTGATTGGTCTAACTACCTGGATGAAAGGAAAAGCATGAGTGGAGGTGCATTCTTCATAGGAGAGTCTCTTGTAGTATGGTTGAGCAAGAAGAAAGGTTTTGTTTCCTTATCAACTACAGAATCTGAATACATTGTAGTTGCCACTTGTTCTACCCAAGTATTATGGATGATTCAGACACTTGAAGACTTGGAGGCAAAGTATAATGCACCAATCCCAATCCATTGTGATAATACTAGTGCAATTAGTGTGTCAAATAATCTTGTATTTCACTCCAAGACAAATTATATAACCATCAAGTATCACTTATTGATGGAATAGGTGACCAACACTATTGTTTCTTTTCATTATATTCCATCCAAATATCAAATTCTTGATATATTCACTAAACCGCTTGCAAAATCTCAGTTTGATTATCTACGCCAGAAGTTGGGCATGACCCTGTTACCAAGTTAAAAAGTCCATCCTGTCAGGGGGAGTATGTGTTGGTTGAATATCTGATACCTCCAAAAGATATTGCAATCGCTTAGGGGGAGCATGTATTCTTTGACATTGATGTCAAAGGGGGAGAAAAGGAGTGGAATGGATGCTATATTTGGATATCTAAGTAGCCTATCAGGGTTTCCATCAATGCCAAAGGGGGATATTGTTGGCATGTTTACAGGAAGAGTGGTAAGCTTTTAATTGATGGAAAGAATAGAAGGTGGAGAAGAAGGAAGCGTAAGCTCAGGAAGAGGAGAGAACAATATGCAGAAATCAAAGATCAAAAGAGATAGTGCTTTGTGCTTTCTAGAAGTTCAGCTGAGGTCCAAGAGATAAACTCGCAGGGGGAGAAAAGGTCGAGACCTTTGAACACTTAGAAAACCTTCTAAGTTAGAGAGATTAGAAAGTTCAAGACGAATAATGACAGTGCACATTGGATCACCAATGTCGAATACCTGATGATCATTAGTTCAGTGCCCAGTGACCAAAGGAAGCGCAGAGGAGAAGTACAAATCTGATCTGTTAGATCTAAGCGCAGAGGATCAACAGTCGTTGGATCCAGAAATAAATGCAAAAATTTTAAGCCTTTGGATGAGCATAGGACATCGGACATGTCAAAGTACCGAAGTACCGAAGTAAGAAAGGATTGTCCATCATCAAGACTGACAGGTGTCACACGATCCTCAACTCTAGAGAAAATCACTTCGATGATTTTTCAGTTTGAGACTTGAAAAACCCGAAGTCCTGAGAGCCGGAAAGCCGGAGTAAACGACATTCATTAGATCATTTTGAAGTGCAAGGACCGGATAATACAGAAAAGCAGCATCGCAGAAAGATTGATCCATCGATCTAAGAACATGATTGACGAACAACAATTAGTTCGAGTCTAAAAGTTACAAGGAGGTTACTGTTTGGGGATTCTCACTTCAGAAGAATTGGCGACTTGAAAATTCAAAATACCTGAAGTCCCAAAGGCCAAAGTCCCGAAGTGAATGAGGACCCATGTCAACAAGACTACATCAGTAAGGACACATGGTGCAATCAGACAATGACAAGTGTCAAGTTGATTCGGCATTTCAGGTACGTGACAATCAAAAATCTGAGTGACACATGGCAGCTACTAGGCTCATGGTGACGTCAATCCGAGATTTTTACTTCAGGAGTTCTACCACCAAAACTTGCCCAAAGCTCTGAAGTCCCGAAGTGGTTTGGGGACATCCATCGTCGAGGAGGATAGGTGGCATGAGATCCACAACTTCATAAGTTTATGGATGGGGAGAACGTGAAAATCGCCAAAGAAAAATCTCAACCGTTGATCGTCAAGGGGAGTATGTGTCAGTTGATCTGAGATTTCAGATAAATCTCACTTAAGTATTTCTAGTTGAAAATTGAGAATTCCAAAGTCCATAGATGTGAAAGGATTGTGACCGTTGATCAGAAAGGGACACGTGTCAGTGGATTGTCAGCTCTGGGAAAAAGCAAAGGAAGGTTGAAAGGTTGGAAAGTTGAGATTTCTGAACCCTGAATACTTGAAGGGATTGTGATTGTTGATTCAAGCAGACCACACGTCATTAGATCATTGACTCCGAGTCAAATGCTCCGGGAGAAAATGAAATTTTGAGAATTGAAAGTCCCGAAGGAAGGACTCTCGGAGGAGATCCTGATCATATATTAAGGAGGACAGGTGTTTGCAGATCATCCACTCCGAAATTTTGTCATATGGAGGAAATCAGAGATTGAGACTTAAAAATCCCAGAGCCTGGATCATGAAGTACATCACATTCATTGATTTAGGAAGGACAGATCTGAACCATCAATTCAGGAGCACCGTCAATATTGTAAGATAGACAGTCCCGTTGCATTGCGGGGATTGAAGGTGCATGAAATTTAATGAGTTTTGGACGCACCTACAATCGCATGGTCACATGAGCTCATCTCCCAAGATTATATCGAAAGAGGAGCTAGCACGTCGTTAATATCCACTTCAGAGTTCAAGAGATTGGGAGTTGGGAGAGTCGGGGTGACTCACGATAGATGCCCTGAAACACGAAGTCACAAAGTAATTATCCCTAGGTCACCTCTGAAGGTCATGAGAAGGAAGAGGCTTAGGAGACAAAGGAGCCAAAAATGACTGATTGTAATTTCCATAGAAGACGAATAATTTCGACTGAAAGAGAAGCAAAATATTCTCAGGATAACTGCCAGAGAAGCCAAAGAACCTTGAATAATGGCTATAGAATATGAAGAGTTTGGATGATGATTAGGTAGACGACTAGACGTGTGAATGACATGCAGAATAGAGAAGAGACAGGTCATTTTTTGAAGAGTGAGGCATGTGGGTAGGAGGAGACACAGTGGAGAATCAGAAGTAGAGATTGGTGGTGTAGTGAAGAGTATGCATAGGCAGCACAAAGAATAAAAGGAATAAGAGAAGTTGAATAGGAGTGGGTGTTGTGTGCAGGAATAAAAAGAGCAGAGCATAGAAGCTGAATTATGCAGAAGAAGAATAGAGTATAGAATATGAAGAAGGCAGAATAGTCATGGAGCTGTAATAGACCATATCAAAGACAGATCAAGTAAGTAAAGTTTTGTAAGATTCAATTAGGGTGGTAGGGTGGTGCTAGGGAGGATTGTAGTCCTCTTAATTCTAGTTGGTACTAGAAGATATTATGGGAGTTGGTGTTTTCTTCTAGTCAGTGCTAGAGAAATCTGAGAGTTGGTACTCTCTACAAGTTATAGCTTGCCATTAGAGTTTGTAGCCTCATCTTTGAGTTGGAGCTCAAAGACTATGATGTACATGAAATTTGGAGCTTGATTGACATCCTAAGAAGAAGAGGTTTTCTCCCTTTATGGGTTTCCTCATGAGAAATATGTGTCTCTGTGTATTCTATGTGATGGATCAAATATTGTTTATCTATGCATGTTAATTTATCAGTAACACATTAAATAATGATTTAAAAAGATTCATAAAAGAACAAAAAAATTTAAGCTTATATTATAATTGATTCACCCCCCCCCCACTTCTCAGTTATATTTCCAACAAAATATACATCAGAATGGATTAGCAGTTAAATATGTCATCAAAAATCCCCCTATTTAATGGTGAAGACTATGTCTTATGGAGTGTTAGAATGAACAACTATCTAATGTCCATTGGATTGGAAGTATGGACATTAGTTGAAAAGGGATATGATGTTCCAAAAGCCACGCCCATAGAAGCAGAAGACATGAAAACATTTTGGGAACATGCAAAAGACTTAAATACACTACAAGTTGGACTGAGTAAGAAAATCTTTTCTAAGGTACTAAACTGTAATAATGAAAAACAACTCTCGGATCAATTGGAAACTACATATGCAAGAGATACCAAGGTTAAGAGGGCCAAACTCCAAAATGTCAAAGAACAATATGAAGGCCTAAAAATGAAAGATGAGGAAAATATCTCTGAGTACTTCGAAAGATTTGATAATATTATTAATTCAATCATAGGATTAGGAGTATAAGTATAAGACAATGAGCTAGTTGAAAATATTCTAAGAACACTACCTATTCTATACAATCCTAAAGTGTTTGTTCTTGAAGATCGAGAAAATATAAATAAACTCACCATGGATGAATTGTATGGAATCCTTACAGCCTATGAGTTAATATTAGGTCATGAGAATCTATCACAAGGAGAGGCAAATTTCAAGGTAATCAAGAAAACAAATAATCAGAAGTAGAAACTTCAATCCAACCATGATGAAGAATCTGATGTGGAAGAAGCAAATTTCATTAAAAAACTTCAAAAAGGATTAGGGAAGTACAAAGGAAAGATGTCTTTCAAATGTTTTAACTGCGGAAAGGTTGGTTGTTTTGTAGCCAAGTGTCCATATCCCAAGGAGGACCCTAAAGATGAAGAAAACAAAATCAAACAATACAAGAAAAAGGAAAAACCCAACTAAAGGAAAAAATTTTACAAAGGGAAAAAGAACTTTTACTCAAAAGAAGAAAACAATAGTTCATCAGAGTCTAGTGACATTGATGATGATGAAGTCCTTTTTCTAGGTATTGAAGAGTCTAATGATATAGAAGACATTAAACATGAGAAAGAGTTAGAAGATGAAGCAGAAGTTAATATGGAAGAAGAACTTCTCAGTGCCTTGGATGAATTAAGAAAATACAAAACTAGATATAGACAGCTGAAAAGTTTTGTAGTTGAACAAAAGTAAAAACATGAACAGAAAGAAGAGGAGATGGAGAATCTCATGAGCAACCTAAAAAAACAAATCCTAGAAGCAAATAGGATCGAAGAAATTCTAGAAAAGAGTCTCTTAAAGAAAAACAAATAACCTGTGAAAGAATGGAGGCAGAAATAGTTCACCTAAGAAAAAAACTTGATACAAAACTCATTCAAATAGGATATGAGAATAGCTCTAAAATATTGGATAAGATTATTACCACACAAATGGATTTAGGTAATAAAAATGGAATAGGTTATTCTCAAGAAAAAATCCAAGAAAACTCAAAATCTTATGCAGATGCTCTCCTCAGTACAATAAATAGGAAAAACGAAGAGAAGCCAAGTAATGACCAGAACTCCAGAGGACTAATTCCACTCTTCAAGAAGGAAAACAAGGCAATACCGAAGAAGTTTTATCAATACAGGTATCCTCGCATTTTATTTGGTTATTGCTTTGCATGCTCTAATTTTAGACACAAAGCTATGAATTGTAGAGAATATAGAAGAAAAAATCTAAAGGTTAAGAACTATAACCTTAAAGATAAACAAGCAGTAAATCGAGTTAAAAGCATAAACTATAAATCCTTTTCACCTCTATAAGAAGGGGACCTAGAATGCTTCGAATGTCATAACTATGGACATAAGGCCATTAATTGCAGATTAATGGAAGTTTCATAACAACCAAAGTTCATTAGAGAGCAAAATAAACCTTGGAGAGAAAAAACATAAAAAAGGGAATGTCGTATTGCCTTAAAATCCCAAGATAAAAAAGACCTCTTGTATGTTGACAGTGGGTGCTCGAAACATATGACGGGTAACAAGGACAAGTTTTTAGACTTAAAGAAACAAAAGGGTAAAGTTACATTTTGTGGCAATGCTTCAGGTAACATACTTGGGAAAGGCACTGTGAGTTTGGGAAAAGACAAAGCCAAAAATGTGTTGCTTGTTGAAAAATTGAAACCTAGTATATTAAGTGTCAGCCAAACCTATGATTAGGGGCACTTCTGCATCTTTGATTCCCATAAATGTGATATTAGGAGAGAAGAAACAGGAAAATTGGTCAGTACTGCTCCTATAACTCCCGAAAATGTATATATACTAGATGCAAAATTGAATGAGGAATGTCATATAAATCTAGTAGATGAAAGTTGTCTATGGAATAGAAGGTTGGGGCACATTAAATTTGACAATCTAGTAAAATTTAACAATCTTGGTGTAGTAAGAAAATTTCCAAAGATCATAAAGCCCTCAAATACTATGTGTAGACACTGTCAACTAGGGAAGAAAACTAGAATAAGGTTCAAAGCAAAAGAATACACAACCTCAAAACCTTTAGAAATTGTTCACATTGACCTATGTGGGCATACAAGGACCAAGAGTTTTCAAGGAGAGTCCTACTTTAGGTTATTCATTGATGATTTTACTAGAATGTCTTGGATATGTTTTCTCAAAGAAAATTCAGAAGCACTTAACAAATTCAAAGCCTTTAAAAACCTTGATGAAAATGAAAAGGAAACAAAAATCAAATGTATTAGATCAAACAATGGTGGTGAGTTCACCTCAAAAGCGTTTGATCTCTTATATGAAACCTATTAGCACTCTGTAATTTGCCTAAGGCTGTGGAGGCAGTCATAGAGGAAACATCAAAACCACTTTGAGTCAAGGATCTAGCCCTTCGAGACTCAGAGAGGGATCTCTCTGTCAAATTTATATTTGTTATAGATTTGATCTTAGGCTAGCTATGGAGAATAGGATATGTTTCTGAGTTGGGTAGGTGCAAAGAAGAGGAACCATGGTTAATGGAGTCACAATCTGACATTTAATCAAAAACAAATCCTACAGACAACCTTACAGGGAAAGGTAGGAAAATCACTGGATTCTTCGTAAGCTTGGGGTATGGAAGAGGGGAAAATTTTTTAAGAGGTCAAATTAAAGGCAGAGCAGTAAAGAATTCTGCGTTTAACTTTTAGTGGAAAACATTGACATTGCTTTAAACTGGGAACAGGGTGTTTTTACACAAATCCCGATCTTAAATCTCTTTGAAACAATGGAGAAGACAAACATATATGATAATAGAGGAAAACAAAATCACAATGAGAAAAAACTTCACCAATGAATTTGACACAAGAATCCTGTAACTACTGCGACTGTATTAATGAATTGATGAAAAATACAGGAGGCTTTGTGAGTTGTTTACAAAAACTAAATCATAGTCTCTTCTCCTCCCCTCCACACATTTGATTCCATACAATATATAAACAAGAATCTCCTTAGGTTCCCGAGGTCGAATTCAATCACCTCGGCCAAAAATAGCAAGAAATCCCCAAAAATCTGGAACTGTCTGCCATGAAAGACAGGCCTAATTTATGCAAAAAAGGGGTCCGAACAGACATTTGTTTCTCTTCAACACTGACACATGGGGAAAAAATGAAGGAATTTATTGTATATGGGAATGTTCTAGGCAAAAACCTCCTTCGGTTTCTCCAAATTCTCCTCCTACTCGTCGTAACAGCTCCCACAAAATCAAGACTGTAATGGAAAAAGGAAAAACTGGAAAAAAGGGCCTCAAAGATGGCTTTGATTATCCTTGCTCGTGGCACCTATGAAAACACTGAGAGAGTTTTTTATTATTCATCCCTTTACGAAGAAAAAACTCTCTCTATTTTTCAAAATTTGATTTATTCTGCCTGGAATTCATTTTGAAAGTTAACTGGTCAAAATGCTGCGAAAATGGTTTTTTCGGGGGCAGAGTGGTATTCCGGACCACCCCTGAGGTGGTAAGATGTTTTTTTTGGGGAGGAGGGGTCCACTGGCATGTGGAGCCAACAAGTGTCCAAGGGGTGGTTTTAGAATACAACCATTCAGGACCCCCCCTCTCGTTAAACTTCATATGGCCAGGGGGGGTCCGCAATTATTCATGGTCGTTTGATTTATTTGGGATGTGATGCGACGGGTAAGATAACATGTTTTAATATTTGGTTTTTAATTGTTTTGATTTTAATGTTTTGCGATTTGTTTTATTTAGGTTTAATATATGTATTAAGTTACATTTTATTTTGTTTGTTTTTAAATTTGTTTTGTTTTATTATATTTTATGTTTACATTTGTTATATTTTTATTTTATACGTTTTATTTATTATGTGTGTTTTATTTTAGTTTTTATTTGTGTTTTCATTTAATTTGTTTATTTTTAAATTTGTTATTTGTTTTAATGTTTTAAAATGCTAACCTTTTTACTAATTAACTAAATTAATTAATTAATTAATTTTTAACAAGATTTAACCTAGCTTATTTATCTAATTATACTAACTTTATTAACCTATTTACTAACTACTAACATTATTAACTAATCTAATCATTTATTGTTCTTTTTAGCCTAATTTTATCTATGCATGGATGAGCGACGGGTGAGAGGTAGTCAACGGGACAAAAGGTCAAGGGAGTGAGGGCGCAGCGTGGATGAAGGATGCAGCAGGGAGATGGAGGATTGGGAAAAACTGATGGAAGGGGAAAAAGGGGTCAACTGAGCAAGAAGTCTTCATCATGGGGGCAATGCCAAATCAATAGTCAAAGAATCGAGTTACCTATAATTATAGGACCCCAACATAGGCTCCACCTGGGGATGGCAGCTCTTTTAGGAGGTGTCAAGAACCACTGAACTCTGAATATGTAGACCGGTGTTTTATTCATTGGGCCAATCCCAAAATCTTATTCTGCAACCTGTACCTATTTCGATCTTGTAACTAAAAACCAAATCAAAATGAAAACTGTTGAAAAAGAGATGCTCAGAAGGTTGAGCTTATTCACGCTCCCCTACCTACCCTATACTATTGAAAATCATGCTAAATCAAATAATACAAAAATGCCAATGAAGCCAATCAAGTAGTTGTTGAGACCAGTGGACTACTTGACTACTTGTTAGCACAGTAAAAAAGGCAGCTTGACCTTTTGCCCATAGATTAAAAACTACAAAGTGTAAAGGCCACTGCTGAAAACATGATTGATCTTTACAATAGAGACCTCGACAATCTTGAAGAACAAAAGTAATGCCAGAGATAGATTGAGGCTCTGTAGTGAAAAATTTCTCCATATAGGTGACTATAGGATCAAGGTAGAAATGACCAGTTCCTTGATTTTTAGATTCAGCCAAGTGATTAACATGCTCTGGCACCGTATCTATGCTATTTGTGTCCTCGTGCACTTCCTGACATAGCTATGAATTTTTTGATGGGTCTTGAAATGATACCTTTGTTGAAAAAGACAGTGAAGCTGCTTGCCTGATCATGTCGATATCATAACAGATTTTTATCCCATGGCTAGATTATGGAAAATGACTTTGACAACCCAAGTCATCCAACACATCAGATATTGGACCCTGTATAAATTGAAATGACTGTTGCATTGGTTCCACAGAGACTTCTTGATTTTCTGTGTGTTTATCCTTTAGCATATACTCAATATTCTTTTTCAAAAACTGAAATGAATTAAAGCATAATGGTACAGAGCTATTTTGGTCTAACTCATAATTTGTCTCAGGCTTTAATATTTCATTTGGAATTTGAAAATCAAAGTATGTCAAGGGCTATAAATCTAGGTTTAGAACAACCTCCATATCAACAGTGGTATCTTCAACTGATTGATCAAAGAAATTTTTGTGTCCACTATTTACAATTGGTCTAGAGTTTCTTTTTAGAAATTTGAAATATGAGAAACATAAGGGCAAAGTGTTTCCACTTACTATGATATTTTCTGCACTTTGATCATAGCTGTCATAATTTTCTTGTACAGATTGATTGTCCTACTGAGATTGCAAATGATCTTCTTCCTCCCAATCATATGTGGTTGATTGATTTGAACAATCCACCTCTATTTCAGCCTCATGATCATCATCATACCGATCAAACTTGGGTAGATTATCCAAGTAGGGAATGTCATCAAACATGCATATCATATCAGTTGGTTGTTCCTCTACAAGTTGGGATGCAGCTTCATCTTTGAATGCGTCATGAATTGAACACATGAAAGAATCATTATCCAAACCATGGTACCAAGGATGAGCAACAAAATGTTTGGGAACAATGACCTTTTCTTTCTCTGAAATCAATGGAACATGATGTCTTTGGACAACAAGCTCATCTTTCCTGTTGATCCTCTGCATCATCTCTTCCATGGCACTGGCCAAAATGTCCAGTTTAGCTTCTAATGACTTCAACTGCTCCTTTTCTTTGTTCTTTACCTTTGACCTTTTCATCAGCAAGTTGGCCTCCACATCAACTACAATGTTCTACATTTCTTCAAGGCTTGTAGTGCTCCTTTCTCTTAATTGGAATGCCATCTCAGGATCAAAGGCATCTGGGAAATGCAAGTGTGTTGATCCTGGGGGTGGTCTTATATCAGCAGGCATTACATGATATATCTTATTGAAACTTGCTTAAAACTGATGTACTGTTTCCCCTGGTTGTCTTTTCAAATGGTCATATTCTTCTAGGATGAGAAAGACATTTCTCTTGATCACCCACTGATCTAGGAAAACTTGCACAAACTGATGGAAATTGTTAATGCTTGCAGTTGGGAGATTTTTAAACCAGTTCTTAACTTTAACTTGCAAAGACAGGGAAAACATCCTTATATAAACATCGTCAGCTTCAACCTCATAAAGGTCAAGGAAATCTTCAAACCTATGGATGTTTTTTTCAGTAGTAATATTGGCATCCTCTCCATCAAACCTGGGCAGATTATTGGTGTAATTTGTAGGGAAGTCATTGAGGATAGGAGGCAAATCTAGGGGCTTGTATCTGTCTAGGATTTTGGCAGGTACAGGAGGTGAAGCAAGAGGCTTACAACCATCCGTAGCTTTAGCAAGAGTAGGAGATAAAGCAGGAGGCTTATGTCTCACTAGGAATTCTACAGGTGCATCTGGGATGTGCACAGGTGTATGAGTATGTACATAATCTACAATTGGGGATCTGATCTCTTGAGGCTCATTAGTTTGTAGATGATCAATGTAATCTTCATAAATATACTTTTGATCAGGCTTAGAATAAGACAAAACATAATTGCAGATAAAACCAAAGATGTCTTGAATGCAATTTGAGCTTCAGTACCTGGTCTTTATAGGCTGCTTGGCCATGCTTTAGGTTCTTCCTCCAGTGGAGTCTTTGAGTTGGCACTATCTGGAGACGATTGGAGTTGCTAGGTGAATCATCTCAGCCTTCTTGTGTCTGGTCATTGTCTTCCATCAGTGATTAGATGTGGAGCTTTGAAGTGTACTACTAGGGAGATTCCCCAGTATGGTCGCCATTCTGTTAGCACTCTGTAATTTGCCCAAGGCTGTGGAGGCACTCACAGAGGCAACATCAAAACCGCTTTGAGTCAGGTATCTAGCCCTATAAGACTCAGAGAGGGATCTCTCTGTCAAATTTATCTTTGTTAGAGATTTGATATTAGGCTAGCTATGGAGAATAGGATATGTTTCTGAGTTGGGTAGGTGCAGAGAAGAGGAACCATGGGAAATGGAGTCACAATCTGAGATTTAATCAAACAAAAATCCTACAAACAACCTTACATGGCAAGGTAGGCAAATCAATGGATTCTTCATAATCTTAGGGTATGGCAGAGGGGGGGAAATGTTAAGAGGTCAAATTAAATACAGAGCAGTAAAGAATTCTGCGTTTAACTTTTAGTGGAAAACATTGGCATTGCTTTAAACTGGGAACAGGGTGTTTTTACACAAATCCTATTCTTAAATCTCTTTGAAACAATGGAGAAGACAAACATATATGATAACAAAGGAAAAAAAAATCACAATGATAAAAAACTTCACCAATGAATTTGACACAAGAATCCTGTAACTACTGCGATTGTATTATTGAATTGATGAAAATTACAGGAGGCTCTGTGAGCTATTTACAAAAACTAAATCATGATCTCTTCTCCTCCCCTCCACACATTTTATTCCATAAAATATATAAACAAGACTCTCCTCAGGTTCCTGAGGTTGAATTCAACCACCTCGACCAAAAATAGCAAGAAATCCCCAAAAATCTGGAACTGTCCACCATGAAAGACGGGTCTAATTTCTACAAAAAAAGGGGTCCAAATAGACATTTGTTTCTCTTCAACACTGAAAATTGGGAAAAAAATGAAGGAGTTTATTTTATATGGGTCTGTTCTGGACAAAAACCTCCTTTGGTTTCTCCAAATTCTCCTCCATCTCGCCGTAACAGCTCCCGCAAAATCAGGACCGTAATGGAAAAATGAAAAACTGAAAAAAGGGCCTCGAAGATGGCTTCTATTCTCCCTTCTCATGGTACCTGTGAAAAAACTGAGAGAGGTTTTTGTTCATCATTCTGTTATAGAAAAAAAACTCTCTCGGTTTTTCAAAATTAGATTTATTCTGCTCGAAATTTGTTTTGAAAGTTAACTGGTCAAAATGTTGCGAAAGCGGTTTTTTCGGGGGCAGAGTGGTATTTCGGACCCCCCTTGAGGTGG
>JZKD02S0154677.1:212996-223395 GCA_000966675.3 Picea glauca | reverse complement strand
TAATATTTGGTTTTTAATTTTTTTAATTTTAATGTTTTTTGATTTGTTTTATTTACGTTTAATATATGTATTAAGTTACATTTTATTTTGTTTGTTTTTAAATTTGTTTTGTTTTATTATATTTTATGTTTACATTGGTTATATTTTTATTTTATATGTTTTATTTATTATGTGTGTTTTATTTGTGTTTTTATTTGTGTTTTCATTTAATTTGTTTATTTTTAAGTTTTTTATTTGTTTTAATGTTTTAAAACAGTAACCATTTTACTAATTAACTAAATTAATTAATTTTTAACAAGATTTAACCTAGCGTATTTATCTAATTATACTAACTTTATTAACCTATTTACTAACTACTAACATTATTAATTAATCTAATCATTTATTGTTCTTTTTAGCCTAAATTTTTCTATGCATGGATGAGCGATGGGTGAGAGGTAGTCAACGAGACAAAAGGACAAGGGAGTGAGGGCGTAGCATGGATGAAGGATGCAGCAGGGAGATGGAGGATCGGGCAAAACAGATGGAGGGGGAAAAAGGGGTCAACCGAGCAAGAAGTCTTCATCATGAGGGCAATGCCAAATCAACAGTCAAAGAATCAAGTTACCTATAATTATAGGACCCCAACAAAACCCATGGAATAAAAAGACAATTCTATGCTACCAGAACACCTCAGCAAACCGAGATTGTTGAGATAAGGAATAGAACAGTTCAAGAGGTTGCAAGGACTAAGCTCAATGAAGAAAAATTGTCTGATGGATATTGGAGGGAATTTGTGAGCACAACAGTATACGTATTGAGAAGAGTTCAACTCATTATTAATAGTAATAAGACCCCTTATGAACTATGGTTTGGAAGAGCTCCATCGGTAAAATACTTCAAGGTCTTTGAAGGTAAGTGCTACATCAAAAGGCTTGATGAGAATCTCGGTAAATTTGATGCTAGATCTGATGAAGGTATCTTTCTTGGATATGTCTCTACCAAAAAGGCATACATATGCTAAAATATTATATTACATAAGATTTTTGAGAGTGCAGATGTCAAGGTGGATGATCTTAAAAATAAGGATCAAAATTCAAGAGACTATACTTGATAGTGAAGATGAAGATGATGATGAGTTAGTTGGTACACAAGCAGAAGAAGTAGAAGAGGATAAATAAGAAAGAGAAGAGGATGATATGGATACTAGTGAAGACGAAGAGAGTATTCAATAAAAAGAGATAAGAGAAGAATCCCCAAGAAGAGACACAAATACACCCTCTATAATGACTCAAAAGAATCATCCTGAAGAACTGATTATTGGAAATAAGAGTGATGGAATGCACACAAGAAGACAACTATTGTATCAAATAGAAATAGCACATTCGTCACATATTGAGCCCATCTCAATCAAAGAGGCATGTAAATATGAGAATTGGGTCAATGCTATGAATGAAGTATTGGACCAGATTGAAAAAAAATCAAACCTGGGAACTAGTTCCAAGACCAAAAAACAAAAATGTCATTGGAACTAAATAGGTGTATAAAAACAAAATGAATGAGAACGGGCATGTAATCAGGAACACAGCCAGATTGGTATGTAAATGATATGCTCAAGTTGAAGGAGTAGACTATGAAGAAACCTTTTCACCTGTGGCCAGATTAGAGGCAATTAGGATGTTCCTAGCCTTCTCCAACTACAAAAAATTTAAAGTATACCAAATGGATGTCAAGTCAGCATTTCTCAATGGAAACTTAGAAGAATAAGTCTATATTGAGAAACCAGAAGGGTTTCAATTAACTAACAAAGGAGACTATGTCTGTAAACTAAAGAATGCACTCTATGGGCTAAAAAAAGCACCTAGAGCTTGGTATGCAAGGCTAGATTCTTACTTACAAAACAAGGCCTCAAAAGGGGATCAACAGACAACAATATTTATTGTAAAATTGATGGTAATAACATGATGATTATGGAAGTATATGTTGATGATATTATATTTTGCAGTGATCATGAAAAAATGAATAATGACTTTGCTAGGATGATGCGGAAAGAATTTGAAATGTCTTTGCTTGGCGAATTGAATTTCTTTCTTGGACTACAAATAATACAATCCAAAAGAGGAGTCTTTATCCATCAATCTAAGTATGTTAAATATATGATTAAGAGATTCCAGTTAGAGGATTGCAAACCTATTAGTACACCTATGACGGTTGGATGCAAACTAAGTAAGTAATATGAGTCCAAATTTGTAGATCCAAGCACTACAGATCAATGATTGGGATTTTACTCTATGTAACAACTTCCAAACCTGATGTCAAGCAAGTTGTTGGGATGGTGGATAGATTCCAAGAAACACCAAAGGAGAGCCATGTTCAATATGTAAAAAGAATATTTATGTATTTGAAAGGAACTTGTTGGCCCTTGGTGATGGAAGTAAGTGAAGGTTAAGGCAGAAAATAAAAAGTGTGAACTACACGCAAGACACACTGACTATTACTAGGTCGAAGTGAGCAAAAGAGCAAAACAGTCAGAGCAAAGTAAAAGGAAGAAAGTTGTTGGATGAGGAAATTGAGGATGATAGATCAATAAGAAATATGGATCATGGACAGCTCAACAATAGGAAAAATCCACCATTGGATGCTTTGGAGCACTGCGCGAGAAGAAAGGAAAGACAGGTTGGCGAAGCCCTGAAAACACGGGTCAAGTTGACCTAGGGCTTTGGACACCTAGGGTTTTGACACCTTGGTTTTGGACTAAGGTTGTTGGTGAGTGATTGTAATGTATAAATAAAAACCTAGATGAGGGAGGAGGGTTCGTTCTAGTTTTTTTATTGGTATGAGTGATTATTGTGCAAGAGAGAGAAGTGATAAGTGAAAGAGCCTTCTGGTATTATAAGATCTTCAGCTGGGTGTGAAGATCAGTCCTATAGTTGGGTGCATAGGAAGGGGAGATATAGAGAGAAGGAGGAAGAATATCTGCTAGCTGAGAGTGTAGACAAGAACTATATGCTTCATCTTAATACATTATAAATAACAGTTCTTTGGACGTATCCCTAGAGAGAGGGTGAACCACGTATATCTTGCGTTCTGTGTGATTGATGCTCTGTTCTTTGTCATTTGGTATACCATTATTATGTTACTGTGTTAGATTTGGTAGATAGTTATGCAGAGTAGATATGAACTAGTAGATGGTATATAATTGTTGTATTGATTTTTTTTTAGATCCACTTGATATCCCCTTGGTTGTAGACATCTTTGTCCTACAACCCCCCCATAGCTACTTTGGGTGAGACTGCATCTACTTCACAGGTGTTTCCAAAAGGGCTAGTAGTTAGGGCTTGTTGGTGAGCTCTTGGAGTTGAACCTTGGGTCTACCCCTATGCCAACAAATGGTTCTGTTTCCAGGACCAAAGTCTTCTTGAGGGAATGTCAAGGTGGTTTCCATCAAAGACAAAGATTCATAAGTGGATAGAAAATCAAGAAAAGGACTTCGCTGAAGCCCAGAACAAGAACCCTAATATTAGTATAGAGGATTCGTTGGAGAGATATATCTTTACCGATATACATAAAATTTTCTTTGGAGGAATCCATCAGAAGCTATATGAGTGGCTAACTAGGTTAACAGATACCCAATTTAAGATTAGATCTAGGCCACCTGTGGTTTGGACGTCGGTGCTAATCAAGAAGGTCAAGAGAGTTGATAACGTCGTGTCAAGAGCAATAGATCACTAGTTTGATAGCACCATTAGAGGGTATATCACCAAGTTTTTTGTTGACAGAATAGAGTCATATAGCCAAGTAGAGAGATATTTCTTCAAGGGACCTAGAGGAAAATTTTTACATTTTCTGAAATTGAGGATCAAGATGCTATTGCATGAGAAGAAAATCTTGAAGATACAATAGCTAGACGGATCCGAAAAGGATAATGTTCAAGAATTTGGACAGCAATAGCGACACAGAGGCTAGACATACATGCAGTGGGAGAGTGTTCATAGAAGTTCCTCTCTTGAACCTATTTAAGCAAAAATACGGGGATGAGGGTTTCTACAGTGGAGAAGAGGCAGATCTGACGGACGAGGAGCATTCAGAGGAAGGGAAAGTTACAGAGTCTCGCCAAGAAGAACCAAAATATTCAAGAATTGCACCGATTGTCAAAGTAAGTACTATTAATCCTATTGTTGTTTCAGTAACATTAAGCAATCAGAGAATTCAGAGCACTGTCACTAGTAGTCCACCACATACTCAATCTAGAAACTCAGGGAGATCTATGGTAGATGAGATGAGGTTACCCACCTTTAGAGGAGATGGATCTGAATACCTTGAACAACACTGGTTTCTCTACAAAGTTGTGTGGAGCATTAATAATATCACCAATGAAGCTGTCAAATGAGCTCAGTTTAGCACTACCCTAAGAGATCATGCACTGAGCTAGTATATGAAATTTGTCCAAGGAGATATGCCTAAACTGTTGAATGCCATTAAGACTTCGCTAATTTTTGAATTCAAGAAACCTAAGTCAGAATCGTACTGCATTATAGAACTGAAAGAAATCAAGCAGAGAATAGTTGAACCGGTATGAGAGTTCTATCAGAGATTCAAGACCTTGACAGGCCATCTGAGTTTTCAAATCCCAGATGAGAAGAATAAGGAATGGTTCATTGATTCCCTCTTACCACACATCAAAGTTCCTCTAATGTAGTAGAAGATCGCTTCGCAGGTTGAGGCACTGGAGATCGCCATGAAGCTAGAATCAACCCCTATGGGAGAATCCAGCTCAGGTATGAGTCAAATCTTGAATCAGCTAACTAGTTTGTCTCTACAGGTTGAAGATATGAATAAAGACAAGGGAAAAGATAAAAGAGAGGACATATGGTGTGTCAGATGTAGTTCAGAAGGCCATGACAAGGAACATTATCCTCTATTCCATGAATAATTGGCCTCTAGAGCTCTGAGCTCATTGAAACAAGTTACCCTACCCTAGTGTGAGGTTTGCAGAAACAAACATCGCCCTAGTGAGTGCTACTACATGCAAAAATATGTTCAGACACCCACAAATTTGTATTGCACGTTCTGTAAGTCTGTGGGACATGATGATAGGGATTGTAGGGCTTACGATCTCATGCATGAAAGCTCAAGGGATATATACAAGATTCAAGGTGAAGTACAGGAAGAAGAAAACACTACGCAGTATAAATCCCTTGGGAGAGGAAACTTCGACCCTCGTGGTGGATTCTGAGGAAGAGGAAGATGAGGAGGTATGGCTCGAGGTCGAGGACAGATAATCTGTTATAACTACGCATAGCCTGGACACTTGGCAAGGGACTATCAGAACCCTTGTACCACTTGCATCTATTGCAACTCTTTTGAGCATGTCATCGAGGAATGTCCAGCATTGCTGGCTAAACTTCAAGAGAAATGGGGACCTCAGCAGAACCCGCAGATACAATTGATCAAATACAAACCTCACAGCAAAGACCCTAGAGTCGTTTTTATCACTCGAGGAGGCATTGTTATAGGAGAATACAGAATGACCCAAGGAAAGACTACAGAAGAATGAGAAATCAAGAAAGCTGCAGAGAAGACACAAACTTTTGATGCAAAGAAAGAAAAACAAATGTTCGAGGAGGAAAGAAGAGAATTCAAGGGAGACCAAGGTTCTTCATCAAAGACATGACCAGAAGTAAGAGAATGTGGAATGCCTCTGGCATTCGATCAGTATGATTCTCCTGGAGATGGAAAAGAGGCAAGTAAACTTGTCAGTTTCTTGTATACATTTATAGAGATGATTAAAGATGAGAAAGCTATAAAAGAAATTCAAAATTTGCTCAGAAAGTATGAGATAGTAAAGGTAGATCCTTTAATGAATAAATAAGTACATCAACTATCCAAGAAGAGAAGGACAAACAAGGAAATACACCTGAATGATCAGATTGGAGAATATGATATAGACTATGTGGTCCTCAACGGGTCAGAGGTCAATGTCATGACGAAGCAAACTTGGGCACTGATGAGAAAACCTAGTTTGATCTATTCCCCTATCAGGCTTATGATAGCTAATCAGCAGGCAGTAAACCCCTTTGGTAGATTGGAACATGTCCCTATGGACATTGACAGAGTAAGGACGTTTGTAGACTTTGAGGTAATTGAGATAGTTGATGATAGTTGTTCTTATCCTATGCTGTTAGGAATTGATTGGGCTTTCAATAATTCCACAGTGGTCGATTTAAAGAAAAGATGAATGAAGTTTGAAGGATATGGCCTTAGGATCATCATTACCATTAGATCCCAATGAAGTTCCGCGATACACTGAGCCCATTAGAGAAGAAGACCGTGCATACAAACTGGAAAACATATACAAATTAACAACAAGATAACATGATTACATTAATCCTACGGCGGATGGAAATTTGAGCTGGCAAAGTGACAACGCATGTTCATTAGACTCAAAAGAAGCATTGGAGAAATGATAGAACAAAATGTATGAATTATCTATAAGGAGATGTGCTATATTAACCAGAGAAGTACGCTAGATCGACACAACAGTAAGTAACTTACCCACCTTTGATAGTCTAAATTCATTAGAAACCTTCTTATCGGACTTTCAAGAAAGCGTACCAACGCAACAATGCTTGTTGGCAATGGATGAGTCTTTGAAAGCCACACCAACAAGATGGGGGGGGATGAATAAAAACAACATTACATAATGGGTACAATGTCGTACCCTCGTGACGGCACAGTTCTCAACACAAGTAGAAGGCTATGAAGTTAGGTACACATCTCAAAGTTTCCCAAAGGACCATGTGCAAAGTTGCAAGGAAGCTTGGAGAACCATGCCTCAAGAGAAGTGGATGAACAAATTCATAAACACACTGGACACTATCCCTATCAACTTGTACCTTCAAGTAGAGTTGCACCTCATCACTGTAAATTGGGAAGGTTCAACTCAAAACTTTGTCACCACCTTCTTATTTGAAAGTCAATATCCTTTAGTAGATCAAGAATTACAGACTATAAGACAGAAAGTATTTGAGGAGGCACTTAGCCTCCCTTTGGAGAAAGAAGAGTGTGAATGGAGTGCGCCTCTTCAGAAACTACAAGGTTGTTATAACATCAATGTTGATCAAGTCGATGATCCTAGGAAGGTGAACATCGCTGAGAAAGAAGGCCAGAGAGATGTGGAAGGACCAAGAGTTGAGCTACCATTTATTGGATAGCCGATCAAGATCAAGAAAGTCAATATTAGAACAGATAAAACACTCAATATTGCAAATGTTGGAGATTATTGGGATGTTTCTACTATTGACAAGATAACATAGTTACTGCATGAATATCAAGACTTGTTTCTGACCAAGTTTACTGATATGAAGGGCATTAAAGGGACTATGCAAGAGATGAGGATCCCTTTGAAGCCAGGTGCAAGACCAGTCAAACAAAGACCCTACATATTGACCCCTAAATATAAGGAGAAAGTGAAGATTGAGCTTGATAGAATGCTAGAAGTAGGGATTATAGAACATGTTGAAGAGTCAGAGTGGATTATCCCTATGGTGGTACAAGACAAGAAGATAGGAGAGATCAGGATCTATGTAGACCTCAAGAAGATGAATGATGCCTTTTTGCATGACCCCTTCACTACACCATTTACTAACGAAGTGTTAGATAATGTGGGAGGCCAGGAGGTATATTCTTTTACAGATGGATTTTCGGGATACCATCGGATCGAGATTGCCAAGGAAAATTGCCATAAGACCACATTTGCAATAGAATGGGGATCCTACCAGTATAAAGTGATGCAATTTGGATTGAAGAATGCCCCATTCATCTTTTCCAAGGTGGTATTCGAATCATTCAAAAAGTTCCTACAAAAATTTCTAGAAGCATACTTTGATGATTGAACCGTTTTTAGTTTACTAAAGAATCATATTGAATGTGTTGGTAAATGTTTAACATGCAGCATATGCTTGTCATTGATGGAAAGGATAGCATCGAAGATGGCATGAGTACAAGAATAAGTATTAGAAGTATTTTAGGAAGACACTGCAGAGCAAGCTCGATAAGTTCATAAGAGATAGTGCAGAGGATTGTTGGCAGGTTTAACAGGCAAAGTGAGCTTGTCATTGATGGTAGGATCAGAGTGTGCATTGATGGCAAGAACAACGATGGAAAAGATTATCATGATCAGCAGCGTAGTGATAATGGAAGAGGAGGAGCATCAGTGATCATTGGACCCCATCCTGAATCCCTGATGACTGTCAGATATGAATTCAGACAAGAAGAATGCGCAGAAGAGGAGGATAGATCTTAGGAATCAGATCTGAATGTAAGATCCGACCATCGTTGGATCAAGGAGAGCCTACACGTTCATTAAAGAGAAAGAAGAGGCAAAATGCGAAATGCTGAAATAAGTTGGTCTGAATCCATTTCGTAGTTTCGTAGATCAGGACTTGAAGGCTTGAGACCCTTCATCACAAGAAGGTGAAGTGGCGAAATCGTGAAGTGGTGAAATCGTGAAGTGGAAAAATCACGAAGTGTCGAAATCATGAAATGTGAAATCGTGAAATGATCCAAGCTATTGGATCAAGGTGTGATCTAGGCCGTCAGATCCAGGAGGTGAATATGGTAGACCATGTCAGAAAGGACAGGTGGAGGACTATGACATGTGGCACGATTAGACAACAACAAGTGTCAAGCTGGTTCAACATTTTAGGCAAGTGTAAGTCACGAATTAGAGTGACACATGGAAGTTATTCAACACGTGTCAATCCACATGTGACGTCAGTAGGTTTACATCACTTCGGGGTTTCGTGAATCGCGACTTGGAGAGTCAAGAAACAATACCACAGGAATTGTGAGATGCGAATTCACGATAAGATCTAGATCGTCAATACACCAAGAATGTGGACCGTCAATCTGAGCTCCACCTTGGAGTTTCACCTATCGCGACTTGGAGAGATGAGAACCTCCATCTAAGGAATAGTGAGATGCAAGATCATGAAAATATCTGGACCGTTCATTCATCGAGATCGTGGACCGTCGATCAAGGTCGATGAAGATCATGAGTTCGAAGCACCTTTTAGCGTAGCCTATTGTCACCGCGTGTGGTCACATGGAGGAAGGACCTAGTCTAGATGAGCTCCACCTAGGAATTTCGGGGATCGTGTCTGGGAGTGTCGAGACACTGGATCATACGAATGTTGAAATACCGAAAAGGTGAATTGTCAGTGTAACCGGTGGTCACCGCCTGTGGCCACGTAGAGGAGGGAGAAAGAGCAGCCAAGCTCCTTTTCAGAGCTCATGACATGGAGACTCAAGATGTCTCATCGAAGAATCTCTGAATTGCGAAAGTGAGAAACAGATAAATAATGACAATACCCTTCACAATTAATCCAACTTTGGAGGTGAACATGAGCATGATCGAAGGGCTAATGTTGATCCTCATAGTGTAACTACTAGAAACCATTGATGGTTTCTACCAGAGGATGCAAAGAGACTTCTGTGTGATTTCCATAGGAGCTGAAGAGTTACAAGGAATCTGCCAGTGGAATGAAGAAGATTCGTGGAGGAAATTAACAGCTGGATGAGGGTTGGAGCTCGTAACTGAAACAGAAACAATAAGTTCAACTATGCCAGAGAAGACGAAGAGTCTAAACTACCAGAGAGGCTAAGGAATCTCAGCAGAACACCCAGTGATGCTGGACACATGGTGGGAACCACCAGAGAAGCTGAAGAGTTGTGATGATCAGGCAGAGCACTCAAGATGTGGAGGATATCGGTGCGGTGTGAGTATGCAAAGGCATTGTGCACATTGCATGCACAAGGTGCATAGAAGCCATAAGTACATGGTACAGAGAAGAGATGTGGTTGTGGCTGCGATGGGTGATGCATGCAAGAAGAAGGAGGCGAAGAGCAAGAGCTGGTATGGCCAGAAGAGAAAAGGGTCATTGAACGGGAATGGAGTATACAGCACAAAAGGAAGAAGAATAGAAAGTGCAAGGTATGCATGCAGGAAGACTGTGAGGCAAATGAAGTAGCAATATCTTGCAGAACAGTGATGAGACTGGTAAGTTGTTGTTAAACATTATATCACTGTAATAAGTTTCAATAACACATATTGATAATCCAGGGTGGTAGGGAGGTGCTAGGGAGTACTGGTGTCCTCAGAGGTTCAAGTGGGTTCTTGAACACAGGGAGTAGTAGCTTCCTTCTAGTTGGTGCTAGAGAAACTAGGGAGTAGGTGTTTCCTTCTAGTTGGTGCTAGAGAAACTAGGGAGTTGGTGCTTCCTTCTAGTGGGTGCTAGAGAAAACAGAGAGTTGGTTCTCTCAGCAAGTAGCAGCTTGCAAAATTGAGGTTGTAGCCTCATTATGAGTTGGTGCTCATATGTATGATAATGTAAAGAATGTAACTATTACTTATCATATA
>JZKD02S0154677.1:189292-201266 GCA_000966675.3 Picea glauca | reverse complement strand
AACAGAATGTCTAAGGCTAATGTTGGAAAAATGTAGGCAGTGTCAAATTTATTTAAACCTGAAGAAGTGCATTTTCTTTTCACCATTTGGAGTGTTGTTAGGTTATATTGTATGAAATAAAGTATTGTTGGTAGATCCATCTAAAATTTCCATCATAGTTGATCTACCCCTCCTACTTCAGTCAAATAGCTATGCACTGCACTGGGACACACAGGATATTATAGGAATTTCATTAAAGATATGCCCAGATTATAACACCCGTGGAGAAGCTTTTGAAGAAGGACTGTCAATTTCACTGGACATAAGAATGCCAATAGATCTTCGACACACTGAAATAGAAAATAGTTACCGTGCCTATTCTGGTTTTCCCAGATTGGAGTAAGGAGTTTCATGTGCAGTTGATGCATATTCTATTGCATTAGGAATTGTGTTAGCATAACTAGGAACATGAGACATTGACCACCCATTAGCCTTTGCTAGCTGTAAGATATCAATAGTAGAGATCGACTACACCACTACTGAAAGAGAAGGGTTAGCCATGGGGTATGCACTACAGAAATTTTTCCACTACTTGTTGGGAGGACACTTTAAAATGTTTACTGATCACTCTGCACTGAAATAGCTAGTCAAAAAGATAGTGTTGGGGGGGAGAATATGCAGATGGCTTCTGCTATTCCATGGGTATGATTTTGAGATTGTAGTTAAGCCAGGGAGAATGAACAAAGGTCCCAACCACTTTTTGAGGTTGGAACATGGATAAGAACCCACTAGTTTGGAGGATGCACTATCAGATGCATAATTGCTAGCCATTAGAAAGATTGATGACCACTTCGTAGAGATAGTCCAGTTATTGTCAATAGGAATGGAATCGAGTGAGTATACAATTCCCTAGAAGAAATAGCTAATAGTGCATGCTACATACTTTTCACTTATATATGGGCAACTATACAAAATGGGACCTGAGATATTGAGAAGGTGTGTTATGGAGGCAGAGTGACCATTGATCCTCGCAGAAACTCTTGAAGGCATTGCAAGAGGACACTACGCAGGGAAAGCCACTGTGCAGAAGGTTATTAGAGTTGGCCTTTGGTGGCCTACCTTACACAGAGATGTTAAATACTATTACAGATCCTGCAATGTATGCCAAAGAGTTGGGAAACGGTCCAGAAGAGATGAAATGTCGTTAACACCATAGATGACCCTATAAGCATTTCAGAAATGGGTCACTGACTTTATGGGACCTATAAACCCACCAGGGAAGCACACAGGAGCAAGGTACATCATTATTGTGATAGAATACTTGGCCAGATGGGATAGAGAAAGAGCAGTTAAGGACTGTAGTGCAACTACAGCTACGTGCTTAATATTTGATGACATCATAACCAGGTTTGGATGCCCAAAGATCCTTATGAGTGATCAAAGCACAAGTTTCATAAATAAAACCATTGAAGACTTAAACAAGGAATTTATAGTTCATCATCAGAAGAGCACACATTACCATCCACAAGCAAATGCGACAGTTGAAGCATTCAACAAAATCTTGGAGACAACACTAACGAAGATTTACAGTGATAATAGAGATGAATGGGATTTAAGAGTACCAGTAGTATTATGGGCCTATAGAACCACTTGCAAGAAACTAACAATGCAGACCCCCCTTAGATTGGTGTATGGTATTGAAGCCATTGTCCCAATGGATATTTGGTACCAAGCCTAAGAATTGTTCCCTTTATAGATATGGATGACACTAGCATTGTTCGAGAAAGGATTGCACAGTTGGTCGAAATAGAAGAAGACATATTTATTGCAGGATTCCATCAACAGGTACAAAAGGAAAGATAAAAGGCCTACCATGATAGACACATCAAGAAGAAGGCATTTAAACAAGGCCATATAGTGCTGGTATATGACATTAAGTTCATCAAACATCCTGGGAAGTTCAAAACACATTGGCTTGGGCCATATGAGGTTACCTATGTTACAGAAGGAGGAGTTGTGTAGTTGAAGACTTTGAATGGAGAATGGAAGGAAGGTTTGGTGAATGTGAGTCGGATAAAGTTGTATTATGAAAACCAGCTGCCTCACAGCTCTCAGTAAAAGCATGAGGCTAAGGGCCTAGGTACCAGGTGCAGTTGAAACTAGGTACTAGACACAAAAAAGATAGTCTGCACAAGGAAGGAGAGGAGGCATATAGCAGAAACAAAAGGTTGCACTGCACATTCTGAGGTCGAAGTAAAACTGAAAGATCATATCTGGAGTGCCTCAGGACGAGTCACAAGTGAGTGTTGGGGGCCTGTTGGCCCTTGGTGATGGAAGTAAGAGAAGGTTAAGGAAGAAAGGACAAAGTGTGAAATGCGTGGAAGACACAATGACTGTTACTGGGTCAAAGTGAGAAAAAGAGAAGAAAAGACAGAGCGAAGTAAAAGGAAGCAAGTTTTTGGATGAGGAGATCGAGGATGGTAGATCAACAAGAAATACGGATCGTGGATAGCTCAACAATAAGAAAAATCCATCATTGGATGCTTTGGAGCACCACACGGGAAGGAAGGAAAGATAGGTTGGCGAAGCCCTGAAAACATGTGTCAAGTTGACCTAGGGTTTTGGTATCTAGGGTTTTGACACCTAGGTTTTTGCCTAAGGCTATCGATGATTGATTGTAATGTATAAATAAGAACCTAGATGAGGGAGGAGGGTATATTCTAGTTCTTTTATTGGTATGGTCGATTATTGTGTGAGAGAGGGAAGTGTTAAGTGCAAGATCCTTCTGGTATTGTAAGATCTCTAGCTGGGTGCGAAGATCAGTCCTGCAGCTAGGTGCGCAGGAAGGAGAGAGATAGAGAGAAGGAGGAAGAAGATTTGCTAGCTGAGAGCGCAGAAAAGAACTATATGCTTCATCTTAATACATTATAAAAAACAATTATGTGGATGTAGCCCTAGAGAGAGGGTGAACCACATGTATTTTGTGTTGTGTGTGATTGATGCTCTATTCTTTGTCATTTGGTATAACATTATTGTGTTACTGTGTTAGATATGATAGATAGTTTTGTGGAGTAGATCTGAACTGGTAGATGGTATAGAATTATTGTATTGATTTTATATTAGATCCACTTGATATCCCCTTGGTTGTAGAGATCTTTTTCCTGCAACCCCCCCATAGCTACTTTGGGTGAGACTGCATCTGCTTCACAAGTGTTGTCGAAAGGGCCAGTATTTGGGGCTTGTTGGTGCACTCTTGGAGATGAACCCTGGGTCTACCCCTGTGCCAATAGAGCTATAGATCTTAGTTTTTGGTACCCTAGCAAGAATTCATTCACATTGAAAGCCTATTCATATGCTTATTGGGCAGGTAGTGTAGATGACAGAAAAAGTACAAGAAGAGAAGCATTCTTTTTGCGAGAATCATTGGTATCTTGGATAAGCAAGAAACAGTCCTCAATTTCTATGTCTAGCACTGAAGCTGAGTATATTGCAACAGCAGAATCTTGCACACAAGTGGAATGGATGAAACAAACCTTACAAGACATCAAAATAGTATTTGAAGAACCTACTATTATCCACTGTGATAATACAAGCACTATAAGTCTCTCAAAGAATCCTTTCCAGCACTCCAAATCAAAACATATTCCCATAAAGTACCACTATCTAAGATACCGGGTTGAAAATAAGAACATTAAATTGGAATATGTCTCTACATAAGAACACGTGGCAGATATTTTCACAAAACCCTTAAGTAGAGATGTATTTGAATATCTCATGCATAAATTGGCAGTAATCCCTCTTCCAACCTAAATCTCTCAATAAAATAATGCATCAATTGGCACCAAATCAGGAGGAGACAACAACCAAAATTAGAAGGACTCATTCATTTATGACAAGAAAAGTATGATTGCAAGATAAGTTACTCATGTTCAGATTCTAATCAGAAGTATACAAACAAATAGAGCTTTACCATAGGGAAAGCAACCATTTTCCATTGATGTCAAAGGGGGATAATAATTTCAGAAGAGAGAAGCATCATCACAAGGGGCGACTGTGTCTAAAGTTGGTTTGTTGCCATCGATGACAAAGGGGGAGATTGTTGCACATAGTGTCATTGATGTATTGTCATTGATGTCAACAGACGATGTCATTGATGTGATGATAAGTTGGTATGATGAATTGTCATTGATATCAACAGTATTATGGTTAAATTTCAAATAGTTGGATGATGTGCAGAGATAAAAGCTTGGGAGGGTTAGCGAATAAAGATCAAAACTCAGAAGAGATGGCATGATAAATTGTGGAGAGAGAAAGAAGAATTAAATGACTCACTAATTATAATCCCGCAATTGGTCTAGATCGTCAGATCTCATAAACTCAAATATCGATGACTGTGGTTGATCCAACAAACGATCAGATTAAGTCGGATTAAATCATGACCATCGGATGCGCAATATCCATATCAATGACAGGAATAGATTGTAGAGATTGAAAGGAGAATTAAATATCATGCTATTTCCAATCCTGTATTCAGTTAGGACCGTCAGATATTATAGCTTAGAAGATCAACAATTGTGGTTGACTCACCAACAACACACAACTTCAAATTGTGGAGTCTGGGTGATGAGTTAAATCACTCACAAGTTGTGGTTCTGAAATCATCCTTAATCATTAATCTGATTCGAGAGTCTTCATGACCATTGGATCACCTTAAATGGAAGGATAGGATAAGCGGGGAAAAATGATTGAGAATTTGATTATTTGAATATCCGTCAGTTGTCGAATCACTTTAAGTGGAAGGATAGGATAAGAAAAGACGGAGGGTTATTAGACTTAAACCAAGGCAAAGTAGCATCGCAGACAGATTGATCCGCCGATCTAATGTCTTGATCAAACAAACATAATTCACTTTGGGTCTAAATATGTGAGGAGGTTACGCTTCGAGAATCTCACTTAGGAAGATTTTTGAAATCGAGATATCAAAATACCCAAAGTCCCGAAAGCCAAAATCCCGAAGTCACTCTCATCCATTGATCTGAGATACCCTTCAGATGTTATTCTGACCGTTAGATCAAGGAGATGAATATGTGTCACATCGAGAGATCTGCGTTAGCAAGGACATGTGACAGACCATGTTGAAAGACCACTTAATCAAGGACACATGGCACAGTCAGATAATGACAAGTGTCAAGTTGAAATTGACATTTCAGGTATGTGCAAATCAAGAATCAGAGTGACACGTGACAGACACTCGGCTCATGCCACATCATCAAGTGACGTAAGCAAGTTAAGTCACTATGGGATTTTTACTTTGGGAGTTTCACCACCAGCAGATGCCCTAAGTCCCTAAGTCTTGAATGCCAAAGTCCCGAAGTGGACACGATTCATCCGATATCAAGATCATTTTGGGTGTGTTAGCTCCTCAAATAAATTGGTCAAAATTACTTGATTAGGAGATAAAGAGTCATTAGAAAAAACTCTACTAAATTTTTTAAGGCTCATTTTAATTTGTTCCAGCTAGTAAATAAAGTTTGAAAAACATTTGATTTGTTCTTTCCTTCAAAAAAGTCAAAAATCAGTTTTTGATAGCTAATGCCTTTTTCAAAAGGGCTTCTAAGCTACCAAAAGCCTAGATTTCGACAGCTAAAATGCGAATCTCGGGGCTATTTTAGCTACTGAAAGCACATAAATTATGTGTTTTTAATGGGTTGAGTCATCATTTTAAAATGATGATTCTGAGCACCTGGAGAATCATTTTGAGATAAGGGAGGATTTTTTGGTTCCTAAAATGTCAAAGAACAATAACCTCTCTCAGTTTTCCTACATGTGTCACATATTGGGAGAATCGAATCCATCTGTGAGCCCTAATTTTTAGATCTGAGATTTCCCTGTTTGACATATGTTTTTGAAATGCAGATCCTGGGAAAATGAAAATGATTATCGAAGAATGGAGAGAGGGTTTTTCTCAAAATAAACCGATATACAAAACCCTCTCCCAGTTTTCAAAAATATGTTTTTATTTGATATATATAGATCAATACTTAAGTGACATATTTCTAGAAAATTTCTGCACAAAACAGGGCAGAAAGCTACTATTTTTGCCCAGATCGCATTTTCTCGATTCCAGGATGCATGGGAACAATTCTAAATGAAGGATGACAATTTTGGGAGTACATATAATACTTCTCTTATATATTTGGAGAAATTTTATGAAGGAATGAAGCCAAATGGCATTTCTTTGCTTGACAAAAATCGCCCAGCCATCAAAGACAGAATTCGAAATATGTGTTTTTCACGAGCAAGCTGCCAAATAATGATGAAAGTTGTTGATTTCGACTTATCATCATAAGATTAGATAATATATGATAATATCCATTTTGATTATGTTTATTTTAGGTATTTCAGATCCATTAAAATAGGATCTTGAAACCTTGATGTAAAGGCTATAAAGACTAAGAGTTCTAAGGAACACAGGAGAAAGAAAAACATCCTCAGGACTGTGATTCAACTTTCAGGACTTGTAGCCATACTTCATAAAGACATTTATAGATTCATCTTGACACGGAATCTTCGTTCACTGTGTGTTGTTCAGTTTTCTATCTTACATCTTTTCTATGTTTTTGAGTAGCTTGTATGCAATGTTTTAATGTATATCTGATGACAGATAATTGTCATCTTATCTCTTCATCGATATATTAAGCTTGTATACATTGGTATTTCTAATGACAAATGACTGTCACCTCATCTCTTCATTGATAGATTTATCTCATGAACATTTCCTGCCTATTGTAATTAGTCATTCACATGTACAGTCTTGTGTATGTGATTCTACTGATATAATAAGCCATTCTTCTTACTTCCATACTTTGATTTAAACATTTTGAGAAACATAGTTGAAATCCTTTCGTCTTCGAGTGAATTAATATGTTTTTTGAGTGATTGTGAGCATTTCAATTCATCCGACTTGATCCTTTTTCTCCTACATTATTGAGTATTTAAGTTACTAGGCTCATTCATTTTACAGTCGGGGAAAGACTCCTGGAGTGATAACAAAATGGCATCATTGCCAGGGAATGAAAGTGAAAGCAGAGTTTCCTTAGGAGAACAACATAGATCTGTTTCTTGATTGCAGACAAGAAACAGAAATAAAATTTGACTATAATCATTTGCCTAGCGACTCCACATTAAAGACTCCACTGGGGAGGATACAGTTGATAAAAGATGAAGAGGCTGAAATCAAGATCCATGTATCAGTTCATTAGTTTTCTTCATGAACTGTTGTTGTTCTTTATTAGCTCCTTCATATCTTTCCCTTCACATGTTAAAATAATCATCCTTTGTTTTGTATATTCTGATGATCATCGACCTTCTTTTGTATATCCATCTTTAGAAGAAGATTTGCAGCCTACTTGCATTGTAGATGTTGATTCAGTCTTTGTGCCTAAGCTTGTTCACAAAGATGACCCTTGTATTTCATTTCCTTGAGAATCTGATCAGCCATGTGACCTTGAAAAGATAGAAATTGTTTCAAAACCATTTCAGATCTTAGCTCCTCTTGCCATAATTTCTTAACCTTGTCAACAACTTACCATCTCTCGTGATCAGCCCACATCCTTTCAAGTTAAGATCCAGATGAATATTTTCAAGCCTTTAAAGCTGCCCCTTCTTCTTCATCCTTATCCTGATGGCTTTTATGAATATCTCCCTTGGTTTTCCGGAGAGAATCAAGCTTCAGCTGAAAGACACTTGGAATCCTTTTTGTATTTTGTTGATCGTTTTCAAATTGTTTATGAAGATGTGATCATGAGATATTTTTCTAAATCTTTGATCAAAGATGTTCCTGTATGGTTTAAGGGTCTAAGAGTTGATTCTATTGGTTCTTGGATCCAGTTCTCCAATGTTTTTATGAAGTATTGGGGTGATCACAAATCACCAGATTTATATCTTGTTGATTTCTATGCTTTGAAGAAAGAACAAAATGAAACCTTGCTTGCTTTCAATCGGAGATTTTATAGCACATACCATGGTATGCCTTTGGAAATCAGGCCTACAGAAATAGTTGCCATGATCCAGTATGTTATGGGATTGTATTCAAAACTTTCCCTTCTTTTGCTAGAAAGGAAATCTTCATCATTAAGTATTATGTTTGAAGATGATTTAGAGGTGGAAGAGAACATTTGCGCTTCAAGGAGAATCCCTGAGCAGGTTGATGTTGAAAACCATTATCTACTTGAGCCAGTAGAATCTCAGTACAGTTCAAACTTTGAGCAAGAATATTATGACTATGAGGTGGTTTTAGAACAATAGCAAGTAACTAAAATTATTTCAGATTGTGAGTCAGATCCTTCAACTTTTGCAAAAAATTCTGGAGACAGGTATTCATATACAGTTTATGATCAGTTTACAAATCCAATTAAGCCTATGATAACTCATGATTGAGTAGACAACTACAATTTTATAGTTGATCAAAATCTTTGTTATTCAAATAATGCTCTATCATCATTTTCTGAACATTGTTCTGAAGAGGAGGTAATGGTGTTTGATGATCAAGAGGTGATCACAAAAGAATCAGAAAGTCATAAATATTCTAGAAAAGAAGCAGTCATAGAGATACAACTATTTCCTGAAGAGCAGCAAGTGCCTGACCTCAGTTTCAAAGATCCAGTGGCAGCCTTCATAGAATCATATTTTTCAGAGGAATTGAAAGTTTTAGACTTCTTTAGCTTGCACATGTTGTCTGGTGAGTTTGGTTTTGTAAATGGCTTCTTATCATTCTTGTCACACTTCAAACATCACCTATTAATTAGTGTGAATGATGAGATTATTTCAATGTTAAAATTTCTTGGATGGCTGCTATGGAAATCAATGTTCACTTAACCAATTGCAGAACTGGTTAGAGTAGAGTAGGGTGGGAAATAAGCTCACTTCCCGAGCATTTCTTTTCTCCATTTTGCAGCTGATGTAGAAGTTACTGTGTGTGAATAAAGGAAGCCTTGAAGATATACAAATATCATCTATAGAGGTCATGAAAGATTTTCAGAAAAAGGTGAATGGTTGACTCTATGCCCAATGGAATGTTGACTCCATGCCCAATGAAATGTTGACTCCATGCCTAATGGAATGCTGAAGACGAAGTTATGGATTTTATTTTTCCAGGAAAGGCATCAGATCTATGGTCCTTGAAACCTCACAGAGAGGGTTTCATCCCCAATAAGAGCCAGATGTTATATCCTCAAATAAATTGGTCAAAATTATTTGATTAGGATATAGAGAGTCATTAGAAAAAACTCTACTAAATTTTTTAGGGCTCATTTTAATGAGTTCCAGCTTGTAAATAAAGTTTGAAAAACATTTGACTTGTTCTTTCCTTCAAAAAAGTCAAAACTCAGGTTTCGGTAGCTAATTCATTTTTCAAAAGGGCTTCTAAGCTACCGAAAGCCTAACTTTCGGCAGCTAAAACGTGAATCTCGAGGGTATTTTAACTACCGAAAGCACATAAATTTTGTGTTTTTACTGGGTTGAGTCATCATTTTAAAATGATTATTCTGAGCGACTGGAGAATCATTTTGAGAAATGGGAGGCGGTTTTTGTTCCTAAGACGTCATAGAATAATAACCTCTCTCATTTTTCCTACAGGTGTCACATATTGGGAGAATTGAATCCATCTATGAGCCCTAATTTTCGGATCTGAGATTTCCCTGTTTGACAAATGTTTTTGAAATGCAGATCCCGGGCAAATGAAAATGAATATCGAAGAAATGAGAGAGTTTTTTTCTCAAAACAAACCTATATACCAAAAACTCTATCATTTTTCAAAAAATTGTTTTTATTTGAGAGATATAGGTCAATATTTAATGACATATTTCCATAAAATTTCTGCACAGAACAGGGCAGAAAGCTACTATTTTTGCCCAGATCGCGTTTTCTCAATTCCAGGACACATGGGAACAATTCTAAATGAAGGATGAAAATTGTGGGAGTATAGATCATACTTATTTTAAAGCTTTGGAGGCATTTTATGAAGGAATGAAGCCAAATGGCATTTCTGTGCTTGACAGAAATTGCCCAACCATCAAAGACAAATTTTGAAATCTGTGTTTTTCACCTGTAAGCTGCCAAATAATGATGAAAGTTGTTGATTTCGACTTATCATCATAATATTATATCATATATGCTAAGATCCATTTTGATTATGTTTATTTTAGGTATTTCAGATCCATTAAAATAGGATCTTGAAACCTTGATGTAAAGGCTATAAAGCCTAAGAGTTCTAAGGAACACAGGGGAGAGAAAAATAGTCTGAGGACTGTGATTCAACTTTGGGGACTTGTAGCCATACTTCATAAAGACATTTATAGATTCATCTTCACACAAAAGCTTCTTTCACTGTGTGTTGTTCAGTTTTCTATCTTACATATTTTCTATGTTTATGAGTAGCTTGTATGCAATGTTTTAATGTATATCTGATGACAGATAACTCTCT
The DNA here is from genome assembly GCA_000966675.3 of Picea glauca. Taxonomy (NCBI): domain Eukaryota; kingdom Viridiplantae; phylum Streptophyta; class Pinopsida; order Pinales; family Pinaceae; genus Picea; species Picea glauca. The sequence goes on along the minus strand of JZKD02S0154677.1, from coordinate 190,804 downwards.
TCTTATCTCTTCATCAATATATTAATCTTGTATGCATTGGTCTTTCTAATGACAAATGATTGTCACCTCATCTCTTCGTTGATAGATTTAGCTAATGAACATTTCCTACCTATTGTAATTAGTCATTCACATGTACAGTCTTGTGTATGTGATTCTACTGATATAATAAGCGATTCTTCTTACTTCCATACTTTGATTTAAACCTTCTGAGCAACATAGTTGAAAGCCTTTCGTCTTCGAGTGAATTTATATGTTTTTTGAGTGATTGTGAGCATTTCAATTCATTCGACTTGATCCTTTTTATCCTACATTATTGAGTATTTAAGTTACCAAGATCATTCCCTTTACAGTTGGGGAAAGACTCCTACAATGATAACAGGGTGTATTCTCAACCGTTGATCATATTATAGTTGAAGGATAGTGTAAGTAGAATAGTCGAAGTCTCGTAGTAAATGGTGGCCTTCCATATAAATTCTTGATTAAGTCCCAGACATCAAATTAAGAAATGAAAGGATAAGTGTAAGGATCGAACATGACCATTGATATGGTTATGTGAAATAAAATTGAACCGTTTGATCTGTTCGACGAAATCATATTCGAAAATTTGAAAAATTGAAATCACAAAGTCTTGAATGACGAAGTCCTGAAGTCTCGACTATCTTCCATCTCATTAGGGGATTAAATCATGATCATTGATTTGATAAGTGCTCAAGCACTCGTTTAGCCTAGCATATGGTCACCTCCATTGGTCGTATGGAATAAGAGATTAAAAAGGCAGTATATAATACGTCGCTAAATTGATAAGACTGTGGTTTTGTATCACTCGGTCACATGTAATGGTTTCAAGGAAGCACCTCTCTAGAACTCGATTTTTGCAAATAAATGCATAGATTCGAGATCGAGTTAAAAGGATGAAATTGATCCATAATTGTGATCAATTTATGAAAAATACTTCACAATAAAAATGTTAAAACAATGATTATGGTTAAGTTAAATGAAGAGGTGTGATGGTACAAATAAAGGGACACAGTGTATAAGACTCATGCCGTTTTGAAGAATATATAAACGAGAAAGAGTGGTGAAAAGAAAGATTTTATGTAGTTTGAATCAGAAGATATATTAAATCACAGGTGCAGAGTAAGATGTAGTAAAGACTTGATACATAAGTTTTTTCTGGATTCAGAAAATAAGGGTGGTTGGGTGGTGCAAGGGTAGGTTGGTGCCTGCAAAGGGAGTTGGTGCTTCCTTGTCAGTTGTAGTTGACTAAATAGGGGGTTGTAGCCTCCTACCAGTTGGTGTCGGTGAACAAGGGTGTGGGTGCATCCTGATTAGTTGGTGCTGATTGAAAAGGAAGAAAATATTCCTTCTATGTAACATGTAAAACAATTTTTGCAGTTAATAGAAAATCGTTTGTGGTTTTTCCCAATTGGGTTCCACGATAAAATATTGTGTAAATTTTTTTTTTGCATAAATAAAAGAAAATGATAAAATTATTGTGTCACTGATTCACCC
>JZKD02S0154677.1:155922-186153 GCA_000966675.3 Picea glauca | reverse complement strand
TGGAATATTCTCCCCTAAAATATAGGAGACTGGATAATGACTAATTATGACTAATAAACAAGGAAAAACCTTAGGAAAAATAAATCCTAGGTGTGTGTGAAGTAACTCCAACATAGAGAACATCGAGGACAATGTTCCTTTTATAGGGGGAGGGGACTATAACACCCCATTTTTAATCCCCTGATTATATATTTAATCATGATTAATGATTTCCATGCAATGGAATATAAACATTGTAAACGTATAAATTGTTTAATAAAGAAAGTCTCACAATTGAATGATGGGGGGAGCGTACGTACTGGACATGATATCATGGAAAGGATTAGTGAGAGGGCATATAATGGGGATTCATATGCTAAGAATCCAAATCCACCTTTTTGAACTATATTGGGGGAAATATGCCTATAATTCCCCTTTATCTTGAAGTTGAAGTCAAATATTAAAGAAAGGCACAGTTGTGTAGTTGAGAAGTACCTCCCATGTAAATGCATGCATAAGAGTGAATTCAAGGTACGTCCATGGGGAATAGTGGACACCTCGAGAACATTCTAAAGTAAGAAAGAGGATGCATAGGTCCATGCATAGTATGTTGGGGTGATATGCAGTGACAAAGCTCGTGCATGTGTTGAGATAGAGCCCATGTAAAATAAGGTCGAGTAGAACAATGTTGGGTTTCAAGAACCCATGAGTAGACATGAAATATTTGCACATAAATGTGTAGGATTCCATGAGTAAGAGAAAGAGGAAGATGCAGAGTAGATAGAAAAGAATCAAAGAAAGAATGTTCTTTATGGCTAGCTTGAAAACCAAACCTGACCCGATATGAGAGGGTCATGGAATTTATGCTTTCTAGATAGAAACTGACATTAGAAGAGAAGGGAACTAATAGATGGTGTAGCCATGAAGGGACTCCCTTATGTAGAGGAAATATAGCTAGGAAGTAATTTGATAAACCTGTGGAGGCCCTGGGCAAGGTGGGTATGGAGCATTTTTAACCAGTGCTTGTAGTGAAGGAGAGGAGCCTTCATGTCTAAATCGCTCTGAGATTCTGAGGAATCCCATGGTGGTATCATGGCCTAGCATGGGGGTGGCTAGATTTAATAAGAGGACAATGCATCTAATCCTATGATTTGGTGGAAAACATATCACCCACAGTTAGTTGGGCTAGGTACAGATGTCAAAAAACAAGTGCTCATTATGTTCTTTGTATTGAACATAATGAATGGTTTGTGCCTATATTTTCATTCATGAATGTGTGTATGCTTGTTTAATGAGATTAATACATACTTAAATTGCAAGTCTTCATGCTTGTGAAATTATGGAGCAAAATGAGTTGTGTAAGGTTTGCACATCCGAGTGTGTGACTCTGTATTTGTTTCTAAAGGTTAAGAACTCTCCATGACTGGTATAATAGATGTAATTTCATGGATATGGACAAGACTCTATAAGGAAAGTGTAGGGATGTGTTTCCTTTGTTTTATTATGGGAACAACAACATATTTGTTCTGTCAAGTTTTCCTGTGAAAGGAAACCATATTTATAAGCTAAGGAATGAATGAATGTGTGAAATTTATATTTGTTCTATGTGATAAGTTTGATTCCACAAAGATTATATTTTGTTGAATGCACACATATATGACCTGTAATGTCATAGTCCGAGACTATGAATTGTCTTGATTTGTTGGATATAGAAATGGATTGCATGAAATGGAAAGTTTGCAGGATATAAATCAAGGGTATATGGGAAGGTATAAAGAATGGAAAGTCAGATCGGGTTAATTCTAGCTGTGTGAATAGGTTGGAGTGGAAACCTTGTCTAAAAAAACATTAAGGGAGGAACCCTACTGTGGAACCCCTATAACTTGGACCATAGATAACCAGGTAGTTTGATACTTTAATTAAATTAATGGAATAAATCATGAAAAAATTAAACCAAGTGTTGAGAACTAAATATGAGTCATCCATTGAGCAGTGGGGATAGATATCGACTATCTATGGAGAATAATTCATGGTCAACATTGTGGGGGAAGTATTGTGGCAGGAAATCCTCATAGTGAAATCCTGAGGAAAGGTTCTCAAATGCAGAAAGGTTTCCATGAAGGTTTATCGGATGCAAGCTTCCAAGGTGAAGTTCATGGAGAAGATTTGATCTAGATTTGTTTTCAGAACAAAATGAAAGCAGATATATTACAATGAAACACTCATGAAAATTTCTAGAAACAGAGAAATACAACAATACTTGATTTCTATTAATGAAAGAATTGTAAAGAGACTGTAAAAATAAAGAGTGCAGGACTCGCTAGAACGGTGGCAGCTTTATCTCTGAGAAGAGATGTGGCAACTACGCTCATTTGCAAGAAGATGATTACAATGAGGCTCTGAAGGCTTTTTTATGATAAGCAGGAATACCAAAACCTTAGAGATCTGAAAACCTAACCCTGGGAGATGAAACACCAAAAGCCTTGTGGGCCTCGTTTGGCTAAGTTAGTACATTAATTTTTTGGGGTCGTAATTTTTGCATACGATCTCCATTTTAGGCATGTGATAGCCCATTAGAAAGGAATTTTTGAGAACTACGCATTATGCCATCAAATGTTGAATTTGTCTCTAGTTTGATTGTGGAAAGCCAAAATAACATTGTTTGGGGTCCCAAAATAGCCTTGGAAGTATAACAAGATGTGTTGACATGAGAACATAAAAAATAATCCAGTTGGATTAGGTGGGATGCCACCCGTATCCACCTAGAAGATGTGTAGGACTTCAAATAGCCCTAGAGGTGTAAGTCCTACAATTACAAAGAAGTACAGAAGAACGCGTTGTACTAAAAACTGAAAAGAGGAGCCAGTTGGAACAGGTTGGTGGACACCAATATCCACCTGGATCAATCCTCCCCCCTTAGGAAGCAATGGTCTCCATTGCGTTGAGTGCCCAAGGAAGAGGGGAAAGCATTTTTTGAATCTGAATCTTGGTGAGTTGTGTGATTTGTTGGAGAAGTTATGTTGCTTGATCTGTGGAATATTGACACACGCCTGTTGTTGGCAGTGTTGAATATGCTACACCAATATGTTGTCTCTGGGTTTGACAAGGCATTGTGTAGGAACCATTGTAGGTGAAGAAACAATCATTTTTCATTTTATAGAAGGTGTTGAGGATGTAGTGGTTGTAGCGGTCTTTTGTGCATCCTTTGAACAGATTGTTAAGAGGATGAATTTTTTAGTATGAGAGATTACCTTGTTTCACTGTTTTGATGGAGCAGTTGTCGGAACTACCTCTAGTATCCTATAGAGATGACTTCCAAGAGTAATAATGACACTATGGGGTCTAGAATCATAGATAGCATGACGTCTCCACATATATGGTTGGACCAAAACAACATCACAGACATCAAGAGGGAAAACATCACACACTACCTCATCCTTGAAGGGTTGGATGCCATAGGATAGGTGACACTACTGGCTTACATGGAGATATTGTCCCTGGTGAAGCCAACCGATGTTGTATGGTTGCGGGTGTGGTGTTATCGACAACTCCAACAGTTTTATAGCCTTAGCTGAGATGAGGTTCTTTTGGATTTTGTTATCAACAATGAAATGCAACGGGGTCCCCTTCACCCACATATATGAATGGAAGAGGTGCTCCCCCTCTTTAGGATCTATTGATTCTCCTGGTTGAATTGATTTGGTCGCGACAATAGCAGTGGGTTCTACGTCGATGATATTTCTGGTTTCAATATTTTCTAGATCGGATTTCGAATCAGGGTTAGGCTTTGTGTCTTTAACCTCAGCCACCAATGATTGTTTCGAGAGACATTCATCGTTGTTGTTCTAGGGGATTTTGTGGAAATCACACCACTTCCTAGTATCATTCTTCATCTTCCCTTTACCCTTTTTTTCCTGTGTCTTGGACTAGTTTTCTAGAGGTTGTTGGTTAGGGTCATCTTTACCATGCTTTGGTTGTTGCATATTTAGAGGCCTGAATTCCCATTTGTTCTGGTGCCTACATTTATTCTTGATTTTGACAGCTCATCGATAGGAATCTCCAAATGATGAGATGTTTAGGAAATCCATTTTGGTTTGGATGTACCTATACAAATCCCCATGATATTTATAAACCAGATGTCACTCGAAATCTTTGATACCCATCTTGGTGCGCAAGGTATGGAAGGTATTTGTGAAATCTGGCACTATTTGTCTCTTCTCTTGCCACATTGTGATCCATCTCATGTACCGATCTTCATAGTTATCAACGGGATAGTAATGTTCTTTAACCGCATCCACAAAAAAATCCCAAGTGGGCTCAACCCCATATATTCCATATTCCTCTGTGGAACATTTATCCCAGTAAGTTTCCCACCAATGTTTGACATGGGGGAGAGCCTTCAGGAGTGTGAAGGTGATATTTTCCCTGTCAGAAAAATTTTGAACAAAGAAATAACCTTCTAATAGATTTAACCATTTTTCTAGTTCATATGCATCTATGTGACCTTCAAATATGGGAATATCAAAATTAAATTGTACGATGAAGGGAGAGGTTCCTCCAAAATGGCCTCTTGATGAACATGAGCCTGTTGCTATCAGCTGGTGTTGAAGAATGGGTGTAACATTATCCATCATTTCATCCCTCTATCACATGAGAGCTTGCTCAAGCAACAGGTTAATAGAATATTTTTCTTCACCATCTTTATTTTATGTCACCATCGAGGATTTCTTGGGTGTGCGAGAGTGATTTTCCTCAAGAGAGAAAAACTCGATACCCAACTGTATATACTCGGACCTCGTCAAGGACATACACTGAAAACTGATCAAGAGAAACCTGCTCTGATACCACTGATCCAGATTTGTTTTCAGAACGAAATGAAAGAAGAGATATTACAATGAAACACTCATGAAAATTTCCAGAAACAGAGAAATACAACAATACTTGATTTCTATTAATGAAAGAATTGTAAAGACACTGTAAAAATACAGAGTGCAAGAATCCCTAGAATGGTGGCATCTTTATCTCTGAGAAGAGATGCGATGACTACACTCATTTGCAAGAATAAGATTACAATAAGGCTATGAAGGCCTTTTTATGATAAACAGGAATGCCAAAACCCTAGACATCCGAAAACCTAACCCTAGGAGATGAAACGCCAAAATTCATGTGGGCCCCGTTTGGGTAAGTTAGTACATTAACTTTTTGGGGTTGTAAATTTTTTCATACGATCTCTATTTTAGGCACATGATATCCCATTGGAAAGGTATTTTCAAGAACTACGCATTATGACGTCAAACTCTAACTACACATTATGACGTCAAATAGTTTGACTATGGAGAGAAAAAATAACATTGTTTAGGGCCCCAAAATGGACCTGGAAGTACAACAAGATGTTTTGACATGAGAACATACAAAATAATCCAGCTGGATTAGGTGGGAGGCCACTAGTATCCACTTGGAATATGTGTAGGGCTTCAGATAGCCCTAGAGGTCTAAGTCCCACAATTACAAAGAAGTACATAAGAACATGGTGAACTAAAAACTGATAAGAGGATCCAGTTAGAACAGGTGGTTGGCCACCAATATCCACCTAGATCAAGAGTCTGCAGGGAAAAAATCCAATTGTTGTGTGAGTTGTGGGCTGCGAAGGAACCAAGAAATTGGCAGTGTGAACCTTATTGAAAAAGGTCACATGCAAAAGCTCATGGATGATAGGAGTCATTGGATCGATGGAGATGTCATCCATATCTTCAGATCTATAGGGTCCAATGGCTAAGTAATGATTGTGTGATTTTGGAAATCCATGTGAATCTATACTGTTGATCGACATGCTTGATAGTCTTCTGATATTTCGGGCACATGTGTTAATTCAAGAGTGTTGGATGTGGAACAACGAGCCATAGCATGATTCCATGTAAGTGAGTGGTAATGTGGGTGACACATCAGTTAGGTGATAGGTGGAGACCCATTATTGGGTGCACATCAGAAAGATCCAATATATCAAATATTTCCACGTTCCACGTGACATGTGGAAGAGGACAAGTTTCCTCCTATAATAGGATTGGGATGACTGGAAGAATTTATGGTTCGAGAAAGTTTTATTCTATAGAGATACATGAACCATTGATTGCAATATATCTATACCATCCAAGCTCATGGGAGAGCTCATTATCATGCGTTTTGTCCTACTAAAGGATTCATGGGTGCATTATGTTGTAGAGGTCGTGAGTGTGAGGCATCAAGCCTTGCAGGATATGGGTCACAGGGAGATTGTGGTGTGCAACCAAGTTTATACCTTGTGGAGTTGAGTCTGGCCATGGTATTGTGGGGGTGAGAACCTCTTCTAGTGTTCCAGGATTGGGAGCCCAAAGGCATATGTTTGATTGTTAAATAGTAGGACACGTCAGTGAGTAAGCATTGTATAGGTCCACATGTGTGCTACTAGACTGGTGATGTGATTCTAAATGTGTTAGATAGGTCCACATATATGTGGTGACATCATCATGATGAAAAATCCTAAAGAAACTTTGAAAGGCCATAGCATGCTTACAATCATTCCATCTACGGGCTCATATTTAGATTTGTAGGTATGGCTAAGGAAGGTAATTAAGAGGAAAGAAAAGAGATATTTTGACATCCCATCGACCTAAGGAAGGGTTAGGGGGTCAGGTGTGTTACACAAATATCTGGATTCCTTAAAACCGGACCAATAAATATGTATTGTACCTATTGAATCATCTCTCTATACAATTCAAGGAAATAGAATGAGTCTCTTCCTAAATGTGATAGATGAGCAAGGTGTTGGAAATAGGGGTTTCTAGAAATGAAGGGGAAAATCTTAAAACCTCAGATAATGGACCTATAGACTCAGTGAAAATTTTCTTGCATAATGATGATTCAATGGATTCCTCCTCTCCTCTACCAAATGGCATGTATTTATACTTCAAAAATTCATTTGGAGTAATTATACAAGGTTTATAGGAGGTAATGAACCTACAGAAACCCATGAACTCCACCCAAAAAAAATTGTTTTTATATTTGTTTTTGTCAAATAAATTCATATGATATCTATTGAAGGGTAATGAACATATACCAAGTTGCATATGCACCTTTTTAGAGAAAATGAAGTATATGAATAGCCAAAGAGAGTTTTTTTTAAATATTTTGAGGAAATAGGGGAAATTAAGTCTACAATTGGGAAATGGACTTAATATTCATACAAACAAGTGCATTTGTTCAATGATGTGGGAAAATATGTTGTAATATATTCCCCCTAATGTGTGTGGTCAAAATGGTATTTTATGGTCGAAATACATTAAACAATATAGGAGGATACTATGGAGTAGGCCGAAGCAAACTTCACCAAACACCATACTAGAACATAACTTGTGGAAGAAATAAAATATGATATTACTCTCTTCCTGAGGTGGGCATACCCATACTCAAGAGTGATGAAATCATGGCCACCAAATCAATTACATTGTGGATCCATTAAATGTTTATAGAAGAAGTGATCATGGCCAAGAAAAATGGGTACACATTGGATCCTTGTCAAAAGAGATCATAGCCACGAACAGATACATAATGGATCTATTACTCAAAATTGAAGGAGAATAATTGGAATTAAAGAGATGAATAAATTTATCCTCCTCTAGTGACAATTTCATGTAAAGGAGTGGTAATATTTAATACAAGTTAGGTAGGATCATAAAAGAGGTGATGTTACAACAGAACCGCGGTATTCAAAACAAATTGTCAATGGTGCTAGTATACACCATATGAATAGATGAACTGATGTGAAACATAATGAGACACCATTTGATTACTAGTCATCAATGTAGGTCATTAAAAAACTTGAGATAACCCATCAATAATGATAATGGGCATCAAGGTACCTAGTACATTCTAGCAAGTGTGAATGAATTAGATGATGTTGAACACTTATAGAATCTATTGATCAAGGGAAATTGATGTATTCCCACTGTCAATAATGAGGGAAATTTCTAGGATGAATGCAAGCCCCAAGGTATTAAAAATACTCTTGATATCGATCCTAGAGTAAATGAGCCAAATTTGATGGGAAGACATCCATTACAAGAAGGTAATTAAGGCATTCCCCATCATCCAACACGAGGAACAATAGAAGGTGAAATATTTTGAAGGAATCAGATGAAATATTGGATGGACACGCCATTGGGTATGTCTCTCACATCAAAAATATGGAATAATGCATGGAAGAGACCCTCTAAGTAATTTCCAACAATTAAAACCATTGACAGAGGCAAGAAATTCCACCAATGAGGAAAATGGAATCCAAGGTACTACAAAAATACTAAACTGTGAATAAATATCTCGATGTCGAACACATCAGGAATCGCTCAGTTAGTGACCAATGATGGATTTCCATCTATTGAGTGCAAGGTAACCTATCGATGATGAAAAATGGCCTAGGGTGCTACTCTAGGTCAAAATCTTAGAGCAATGTTTCAGATTTGATAAGAGATGATAATATAATAACAAGTCAATGGGGACCTTCCATACTGGCACGAGTATAAGAGAAATATTATTCCCCATTTTGAGAATTAATTGACATGGGAAGGCCAACATGAAAATTCATTACTTATAAGGAGTGTCCGACGCATATTAAAACTTCTCTTGAACAAAACCCTGACACAAAAGTGACTTGGGTAGCATAGACTAAAGAATGAAGAATGACATAAGTTTGTGACACAAAGGCCTCAATAGAATATCCATAGTGAATGGAATATTAAATCATTGAACTATTAAAGACTCAATGATCAAGGTTCAATTTCCTAAGGCCAGACTAAAAACCTAATTTGTTGAGACAAAGACTCAAAATTTAGTGCATTTTTCAAGGGCAACATGACTATTTCTAGACTGAGAACTTAAATCTCTTCCATCCTATTATTTTGTATTTTATTTTTTTGTATGTTTCACGTTACGAAATCTTGAAATTAAATTAAAGAATGTTATGATATAGTGGAGGAAACAAGTGTTGCAGGTGAGCAAACTAGTTCCAAGCACATGGAACATACATATGCTCAATGAAATGAAAGCATCCAGGATATGGACACTCGAGGGAATGTTTCTTCCATGGATATAGGTGTCAAGTCTCAAAGGTAATAAATGAAAAGGACGGAAACTAAAGAGAATGCATAAGAAACAGGCTAAGTGAAATAAAATTGAAGTCGACATTAGGCTCAAAATCTCAATCAGGAATTTTTTATGCAGTATAACATCTTAACACATAAGTGTGGGAGACTTGTGGGTGTTGACCATAAAAATAATGATAATAAGTTATGAGGCTTCATATCAAAGTAATGGCAGTACTAAACAAGTATCCTGAGTATAAGAAAATACTTTAGCATGTATTCCATAATGCAATCAAGGTTCCAACTAGGGAACCCATGAATAATAGGCTCTACCACATAAATTACAACACTTGTAAATTACAAAGAAAGATTTTTTTTGAAGCTCATTGGCATCGATCCTAAGGAAAAATGAACCAATAAATGGATAATGAAAAATGTATGGATGGAAAAATCTAACCTGTATGCAAGTTTTGAGTGCATTACATGTTAGAATGGATCAACATGTAGAAATTCCAAAAAAAAACATCTCCAAAGTCCTATATATATGACTAATGATACTCACCCAGATGTTAATAAAACCAATATATAAACCTCTGATAACAACTTGTTATTTGGAAAACACAACTTGAAAACAAAAAACCTTAAAATTACAATATGGTACAAAGCACCGCACAACCTTAGAGCCTATGCATATTACTTCTCTAGGTAGATCCAATTGTTAGGATTAGGCCAAGGTTTTCTTCGATAGTCAACCAATAAAGTTTCTAGTTCAAGAAGAAAGAACAATCTACGATGCATGTCTTCCCATGGTCTACCATCCATAATCATGGCTTCAAGGATAGACTCTCCAAAGGAAATTTAACATCTAAGAAATCTTGTAGATGAGGACTTGAGGAATCACAAATACCATGGCTAGAGATGTCATAAATAGTAAGAGGAAAATCAAGAGGAAAATCAAGATTGTTAGGGCCAATAGGGTAAATCAAGGGCTCACGTGCCCCCATTGGATAAATCACATGATCAATTGCTGAGACCTTGTCTCGAGAATGAAAACAAGATTGTAAACACTCATTTTCAGAAGTAATTTAACATTGAGGATAAGATGTCACAAAATTCACTCATGGTATGGTATAGTCCATTTGAAAACTAGGAAAATACAAAGGGTTAGCCTGAAAGAAAGATGAATTAGGATGGTTATTATCATATGAAAGATAATAAATACTAACAATGCTTCCGTTGTGTGGAAAATGCATCACTCAAAAGAGCATGGACACCACAACATTCATAGCATACACATAATCATGCTTACAAATCATATTGAAGTCTAAAGAGCCTTGCACCACTAACATATTGACTAGGACACTCTTCCCACCTATCATGATATGAAACTAAGCAAGAATCCCTAAATATTCACTAGGTCTTATGTCGAAAGCCAATGATTCACTCATAGTTGACATAGCTTGTGAGAACCCAAAGCTTTCCAAGCTGATGAGGACAAAATTCTTGCAGAGGACCCTTTATCTACAACACATCGGTAAATATTTTTTGAATTAACTATTCAGCCCTTATTTGGAAGGGTGCATAAGAAGGAAGGTGAGACTCAACAAGTTTACTCAAATCAATGGAAACCATCCCCGAATTTTGGAGGGAGCATGCTCGAAATGAACGGAAAGTCCCATTTTTTGGAAGGTACTATTGTAAACACTTTTGGTTTTTCTTAACTTCTTAAAATTTCCTATCCTAAGTTTGTATAATTGGAAATTAAGGTTTGCAATCCAAAATCCATGGTGATGATCGAAATAACACTTTAAACTTTTATTCAATTTAATTTCAATTCCTATTATTAATTGAACGGTCTAAATTGTTTTGTACGGTGGATTGATGATTTTATTTGGTCTTCAGATGTGGAAATATATGGCATAGGCATTGGCTAAATGTTCTACCTTTTGAGTTTTTCGGTCGGAATCCGACGATGAAAATTTGGACAAAATCACTATTTTATATTGTTTAAATTGCATTTCTGAATGCATAAATGGATTCAGCATGCTGAAAACCCCATGGGGCACCCGGATTATACAAACTTAACCACTCAAATATGTAGATCCAACCATTCATCACCAGATTTTGGGAAAAATCAAATGGAAAAATTTGTCGAAAAATAGCCAAAAGGTAGAACGTTTAGACTACTGCTATGGCATATAATCAAATGAGTCACATCCGAAGTGATATGATGATCCAATGATAAAGGATATGACAAATTCAATGTATTTATGGAAAAAAGGTGTTAGCGCAAACACAAATGATCGAAGGACGTAAACACAAGTGATTTGATGACCCTTTTTTTATTTTGGGTTCAGAGATACCTAGATGTTAATTTGAACAACCGCTTTTGAAATATCTAATGATGAGTGATTAACCAATCTAAAGGCTCACATTCATTTTAGGTTTGTACTTAATTTCGTTTTAATGATTCTCATCCCGAAATGATCCAACATTTTACGATCACTTAATCCAACGATGAAGAGAAACTTATGGACTATCAATTTCCTAGTGTTTAGTGATAATATGCGGCCAAAGAAAATAATAATCGTGCATAATGAATGGTTTGAAATATGGGTTCATCCATTGTTTTATTTCATTTATTTATATTAAATTTGACACAATAGTTAAGCCTACAACCAACTTAATATGTCAACTTTCACATGTGCACAATATTTTCAAATTAATATGAAAATATAAGAGAGAATTTGTCATTTTCGTTCTTGTTTCTAAACCGATACGTTCAAATATTTTCTACCATACTCTCAAAATCCTTATTTTGTGGTTAGAAAGAGAAAATGGTGTCTCATTAGAAGTTTATTCCTCCATAAAGGTCTGGTAGTAATTCTAAAGAGTCTGACTGTCGGGTCAACTTATTTTGGGATACTTTTCAACCTCATTCAAATCAAGTTGTGTTGTTGAAAGAAAAGGAATTGGCAAGATGGGAACCCCAAAATATGAACGACCCTATTCCTACTTGGTCAACTATTCTTATCTCAACCATTGTACCTTATGATTCCACCATTTGGTTCATATCAGATCAAGTATAATATTGTTGATTTTATAATAGAGGATATTCATGTACAATTGTGTTTGTTTCATGATTACAATTTTTTTTGTTATCGATACTATTTGATATATTTTCTCCTATTCTTTCAAGCCAAATTTTTCTCCCATCTTTATCTATAGAAGAAAAATGAGCAGAATAAACCCTTACAAGTCACTTAATGGACTCCTATTATGTCTTTAGTTGCATCAAATAAGGATTATATACAATTCATTAATCAATTCTTATTGCATGTATACACCATTTGTAATATTCCATATATAAAAAGTATCCATAACAGAAATAAAATGATAGAAATGGTAAATGAACAACAATATAACCAAAATAACATCACAATAATACTGAAATGATAACAGAATAACACCCAGAAAGAGCACTTAGATTACTGAAAGCAATGTTCACGGGCCTCTTCGAGGGGGAAACCTCCAGTTGAGCAGAGCTATATTACAATAATATCCAAGATAGGGTTCTCATACCCTCGACTCCTATTTATACTAAATATGTCTATCAAAAGAACCATCTAGAGGAAGATCCTTCTAGACACGGAAGCTTATATTAGGTCTTCTTACATTCGACTTATTCTACTTTATTGCAAGGCCTTATTAATATTGACGTTTATTACATCCAAACATATTGTTCTACCCATGTGAGGGTTAGGTCCCTAACATGTTCTCCCCCTTAAAAACAGCCTTGTCCTCAAGGCTTGAGATGTGGAAATTTCTGCAAAATAGTAGTTGGTTCCCAAGTGGCATCTGTTGGAGTTTTATCTTTCCACTGGACCAACACTTCCTTGCTGGTTCATTGATGTAGGCGACGCTCACGCTGGTCCAAAACTACTTATGGTTGTAGCCAAATAGATCCTTCTTCATCCAAATTGGGAAGGTTGGTTTGAATTTGGCACTTAGTTCCAATCATCCTCTTTAAGAATGAAACATGAAAAACATGGTGTAGCTTAGAATGACTGGGCAAATATAACTGATAGGACACCTGTCCCACACGCTTGAGAATGGTATAAGGACCATAAAATTTGGGTGCCAACTTATGAAAATGCTCGGCCTTCAGGGAATTTTTCTTGTAAGGTTGTATTCGAAGAAACACCTGATCCCCTTCTGCAAATTGATATTCAAAGATACTATTAGCTATATTTCTTGTCTCGGGAATAGGTGTACCCAGGTCTGCAGTTTGCATGGAAAGCACCTGAGCATATCATGAGAGAATCCCATTTTGTAGCAGCAAGTCAAGCAAGCGAGAAGGCAAAGTTTTGTCTTCAGCAGTCGAGAACCATCCTCAAAGCAAATTGACGGTCAGAATCTTACAGAGGAGATCGACAAAATCCCATCAGCCGTTAGATCTCAGGAAGTTGTGCCGGGGTTAACCCATAGTGTGCAGAGGAGGAGAGTCGGGGTTCATTTCATCAGAGAATCAGAGTTTTCGAAGACAAGAAACTCTTGCATGTAGGAGTCGCGATCCATGATTTCTCGACTAGATCAGAACCATCAGTCGGCAGGGACATGTGGTGGGAGATCCCGTAGAGTCAGAGATCGGGGAACTGAAAGCCCCATGCACATGACAACGGGAATCACGATATCCCGATACGCGATTTCCCGACGGACTTAAGGACCGTAGTGGGGGACAGGTGTCAGAAGGTTAATCCTTGTAGGGAGACGACGCCAAGTGGCATCGGCATATCGCGAGCTTGGAGGTTCGTGAGTTGGAGCCACAAAGATTTGCGTCCAGAGTTGCGAGATCGCGAGAAGAGATATCTCGGCAACTATCGGTTAGCATGTGGGACCGCAAGTGGAAGACAGGTGGTAGGTTTTCACGACGGGGGACGGATCATTGACATATCAATGGCCATGAGCCATCAGGTTTTGGGGGATCGTGAGTCTGGGGGATGCGTGTTCGTTGACATCACAAACCATGAAACCCCGATGGAGAGTATGGTCGAGGGCATATGGTGATGGTCACTTGGACCAGGGCCTAGTCAGAGGGCTAGCACGGAAGACACATCGGTAATCGAAGAATCACGAGTCTCGAGGACTTGTGTATCGAGACATCAAAAGTGTCGAAACCCCGACAGAGGTTCGACTCAAGTCATATAAGAGGTGGTCGCATGGATCATAGTATAGCCAGGAGGGCTAACCCATACACGTGCTCATCAGAGGATCGGTGATCGGGAATTCAAGGGGTCAAGAACTCTTGACAACGGGGAACACGAAGCCCTGAAACCTGATACAGAGTCAGGAAAAGGTCCTAGTGAAGTTCAGGAGATCGTAAGGAAAGGAGAAGAGACCGGTGGACTGAGTCGGGTTTTCATCAGGGATTTCACTCGGGAATCCAAAGAGCGGCTTTGGCTCAGCAGAAGAGGAGAAAGAGAGTGGGTGAAGCCTCGCGTCACCCATTTATTACAAAGTATGGAGGACCCGGCTGAAATTGACCCAGGAAATTCCCTTGTACCATTTCTCTCCAGGAAAGCCACGCCGAGCCTCCAGCTCACCAGGGAAGCCTGCACATGCCAGTTCAATATTCAAAGGGCTCAGCTACCCCTTGGCACGAGCCATGCTGAATTAAAGAGGCACGTGACAGGGGAGCAAAGGGAATATTTGATTGAGGCAGACCGATAGCCCGTCCTGACAGAGAAGCTCCTCAACGTCAAGCATTGAATTCACGATATAATCGCACGTAAGAGGGCCAGAGTTAGTTCCAAGCATATGTAGGCATTTTGGCCATTTTTTTGGGGGGGGGGGATCGATGGTTGAGCAGAGCTCTCGGTTGTAAAGTTTTAATGAAGCACTGTTATTTTGGTTATGTATGAGCTTTGGAGACTTCTTGCCTTATGAATACCAGTTTCTTCTATGTCTTTGTTTACACTATGTTAGAGCAGCTCGAAATTGGAGGGTCCAGTCGAGCTATAGCTATTATAGGATGATGTTGTAATGGATCACTGTGATAGTTACGGAGCCTCTAATCGGTTCTTGAGATTTCTTTAACGCTGAATGACTTGGAATTAGAGGATCCAGTCGAGTATTCTATTCAGTTCCTTGAAGCCTTGAACCAGGAGGATCCTGCTTTCAGAGTTTTTTCCCCTCAAACCGCTGCAGGCCTGTTGCCCAGAGCTGTTTGTTCATTTTCTCCTAAGTCTTCCACCTGCTCATCTTTTAATCAACCTACTCGTTGAAGTTAGGATTCCAGACCTCCTTGGTTCATTACATACCAGACCCAGTCCCTGATTTAGGATGATATCTCCTCGAGTCTTTATCTCCATTTGATCACCCTTTATAAACAAATCGTGACATTAAACTGATGGGTGTTGGGCTCTGCTCCTGCAAGCAATCCAGGAGTGACTTCCGACACTAACATTTCTGGCACCGTTGCCGAGGACGGAATTGAAGATTTTCCCTGGGTAGAACGACATTGAGCCTCTGAATCCGAAGGTGCATCGGATTATCAAAGCCTTTCCATATTGCTAATTTTCACCTGGCGACTCCATTGTGACGACTCCGCTGGGGAGAACCTGCTCTGTTAATTGTGGCTTTCAGAGGTAGGCATACGTGGTCTCACCCACAGCTACCTCTAGCTACACCTAAAACAGATTCAGAGGCAATTCTCAGAAAGGGAAAGGCCTCTGGAGAAGAAGCATCCATCACCAAACCAGGTAATCCACCATTTCCTTCTGCTGGAGCTCCTTTTTCTCCTCCTCAATTATTTGACAGGCCTGTCTCTGTAGTTTCCCATTTCCTAAATTTTGGGAGTATTCCTATTGATTTTTCCTCTCTTGGTCTAGGACCAGAGGGACAAGACTTCGTCACTCCCCTCTCGCCTGAAACTATACCCTGGCATAGACCCAGGACCATAGAAGATTTCCCTATGCCTAGCTTAACCACTCCTATGCAAAGAGGAGCACCTGTTGACTTGAGCTCGGTAGCTTGTTCCTTGAATCACCTCTTGTTTCCCACCTCACTCCGAGATTTATTCCCGGTAGCCCCTTTGCGAACTCCTTCTCCTCTAAATTCTCCTCCACCTAATATTCCTATGGCTGGTGCCAACCCCCCTCTTAATAGAATGGACGCCATAGTTGCTGCTAGGTATGCTCCCTTGGTCTTACCTTAGCCCATGAATCCTTTCCCTACTGGAGATTACTTGAAATATATGCCCAAGTTCACTGGGGAAGGGGACATAACTGCGGAAGAACACCTAGTTTCTTTCTACAGTTATGCAGATAACCTGAACATTGGAAATGAATATGTCTAAATGAGGGTTTTTGTCCAAATCCTGGATGGTGAGGTAAGGAAATGGTTTAGAGGACTAGCTCCCGGATCTATTGCTGGAATTGAAGCCCTGGATAATGCTTTCCTGAGGTAGTGGGGAGATAAGAAGGATTTCATGTATTATATGACTGAGTGTGGGTCTTTGAAGAAGATGGAAGGAGAGTTTGTCCCTGATTTCTCCAAAAGATTCAATAAAATGTACAATAAGATTCTTGATGAAATAAAGCCATCATAAGCCTCGGCCAAGATGTCCTATGCTAGTGCGTTTGGCCCCGATTTCTGTCTTTTGTTGAGAGAAAGAAGAGATGCATCCTTAGCCCAAATGCAAGACACGGCCATAGAAGTGGAATCCAATGTATTATCAGCCGATAGATTGAGGAATTAGGCTGACGTGGGCAGAAGAAAGTTAAAATCCGAAGTCTCAACTTCCGGCCCATCGGTGCCTCACCTTCAAGTAGATGAGCTGACCAAGATGGTGAAGTCTCTATCTGCAGAGATGGAAAGAATGAAGGTAGAGAGGAGGCAAGCATACAAGGGCCCTCAGAGCATCGAAAACAAAGGAGGTTTTTGGAAGCCAAACAACATCGTTTCCCCTATCATGCAAAGAGACAGAGATGACCAGAAAATTCAGCCCCCTTTTCAAAAAAAAATTGTGGCTGAGGGAGAAGAAAGAGAAATTGATGAGCTAGAGCCTGAAATCCACTGCTTTGGAGATACTCCTCCTTTCCCTCATCTCACTCAATCTGCATACGAAGAATCTCTCATAGACAGTCAGCTAAATGAATTGACCAGGGGAGACAAGGCTAGCGGTGACCGAGGCAGGTATAACCTGAGGTCCGATAAAAAGACAGCAATGCCTGATGTTCCTGAGCAGTCCACTAGTGCAGAGAAGCCTGCTAGTAAAGTAGCAGATGGTCACGTAGGTAAGAAGGCCCAACCCCTCTCTCCCGTTGTCCATAATCATGTTCCTGAAATAAAAGAAATTTCAAAGCCTACATCTTCTTTCAATTTTGAGCATGAGATTCAAAAGATCAGAATCCCTGTGCCCCTCACTGAGCTAATTAAACATGGAGAATTCAAGAAGTGCTTTTCTGAGCTTTTATAGTCTGAAGCCTCAAGCCTTCCTACAGATTCCATAAACCTCCAAGATGAAAATCCAGTTGTCGTCCTAGGTCCCATGCTAGAAGACAATGATGACTCATCCCCTCCCTTCTACACCTCCTTGAACATACATGACAAGGTGTTGCACAACTGCTTGATGGATTCAGGGGCTTCTCACAAGCTCATGCCCAAAACTGTCATGGAAGAGTTAGGACTAGAAGTCACCCAAGCCTATCATGACCTCTATTCCTTTGAATCCAGGAGAGTTCAGTGTCTTGGAGTTATTAAGGACCTGGTGGTTACCTTGTTTCAACTACCCATGAAGAGTGTGGTCATGGATATTGTAGTAGCCAATGTTCCCCCCAAGTTCGGTATGCTATTATCAAGATCTTGGATAAAAAGACTGGGGGGAAACTTGCAGATGGACCTCACATATGCTACTATCCTAGTGTTTGGAGGAGAGAATAGAAGGCTATACAGGGAAGCTCAATTGGCCTATATAATCAGTGATGAAGCCAACCCTACCAACCACCCCATCTTTGCCTTAGATATTGATTTAGGATCTAGTGTGCTACAACTCACCAATGCCCCCGAGCCTCCCCTCCAACTCAGAAAGCATCCCACCATTTCCCCCAAACTCCCTCCCTCCATCACCCCCATCTGGAAACTATTCTTTGATGGAGCCTCTTCTAGGGAAGGTGCTGGAGCTGGGGTGGTTTTTGTGTCACCTGCTCAAAAAACCATATCTCTGTCATACAAATTGGAATTTGAAGCTACTAATAATGTAGCCGAGTATGAGGCTCTGGTTCTGGGATTAAAAGCCGCGAGGGAAATGGGAATTCAGGAAGTAGCAGTGTTCGGTGATGCAAAGTTGGTGGTTCAGCAGGTCAAGAATTCTTATCAGGCTAAGCATCCTCAACTCAGGAGTTACAAGAATGAGGTCTGGGACCTTATTGACAGTTTCTTCTCAGCATTTAATATTTCTTTCATCCCAAGAGAGGAGAACACCTTGGCAGATTCCTTGACTGCATCGGCTAGCAATTTCAAAGTACCTCTACCACCCAAATTCAGATATGATGTAGAAGTAAAATATAGACCCTCCATACCTGACAATGTCAAACATTGGAAGGTATTCGAGGATGATCTTGAGGTCAAGAGGTTCTTGGAGACCGTTGAGGAATTTTCAAAAATGCACATAGACCAAGATGTCATCTCAGAGGAAGAGCTTGATGGGGGTAATTTTCTGAATAAGATTGCAGGGCATGACATTGTACAGCTGCCCAGCAACCATATTCCCAGGGGACTGGTTCCTTTGGAAAGGCTTTTTGATAGTAACGATGTATCGGTAAAAGGAAAGGTCTCGGAGGAGGACGCTGGTACTATTCAGTGCAACATTGGAACCGAGAGTGAGCCCAAGTATGTCAAATTGTCAAAAGGTCTGACAGAGGAACAGAGGTCCGGATACAGTGGACTTTTGAGGAAATTTGCTGATGTATTTTCCTGGACCTACGAAGACCTCAAAACCTATGACACCTCTGTCATCGAGCATAAAATTCCATTAAAGGAGGAGGCAAAGCCATTCAGGAAGAAGCTGAGACAGATCAATCCCATGCTGCTGCCTATCATGGAGAGAGAAGTGAAGAAGCTGCTTCAAGCTCAAATCATCATTCCACTAAGATATTCAGAATGGGTGGAAAATTTGGTGCCAGTAAGGAAAAAGAATGGAGAGATCCGACTCTGTGTAGACTTCAGAAACCTGAACAGAAGCTCACGAAAGGATAACTACCACTTGCCGAAGATGGAACATATACTGCAGAGGGTGACAGGAGCTTCCAGGATGTCCATGATTGATGGTTTCTCTAGCTACAATCAGGTCTCTGTCCTACTTGAAGACAGGGAAAAGACAACATTCACCACTCCATGGGGCACATTCATGTATGCCAAGATGTTGTTCGGACTAATGAATGCAGGGGCGACATTCCAACGTGCCATGGACATAGCTTTCGTTGGGGAAAAGGATAAATTCATGGTCATTTATCTGGATGACATCATAGTATTTTCAAAATCCGATGAAGAACACCGTCTCCATCTCAGGAAAGTTTTCTTGAAATGTAGAAAGTTTGGCATTTCATTAAACCCCAAGAAATCCCTATTCGCCATGTAGGAGGGAAAATTGCTAGGCCACATAGTATCAGCAGAAGGAGTCAGGATTGACCCCAGCAGAGTTGAAGCAATACAAGCCTTATCAATCCCTAGGTCCAAGAAGGAGGTCCAATCTTTCCTTGGTAAAATTAATTTTCTGAGGAGGTTCATGCCCAACTTTGCTGAGGGGGTAAAGCTGATAACAGCCATGTTAAAGAAAGAGAATGAAGTAAGGTGGACCCCTCAATTACAGCATTCTTTTGAACAAATCAAGAAGGCCCTGACTGAAGCTCCTGTGCTTATCAGTCCCGACTACTCAAAGGATTTCCTTATTTTCTCCTTTGCCTCACCTGACACGGTGGTTGTTGTTCTATTATAGACAAATGATAGTGGGCTAGAGTATCCTATTGCTTATTTCAGCCGATCATTGAGGGATGCTGAAGTAAGGTATGACGCAATGGAGAAGCAGGCTTATGCTCTAGTAAAAGCTCTCAAAGCTTTTAGAACCTACATCCTGCAGTCGAATATCATCGCCTATGTCCCCTCGGCTGTTGTTAAAGAAATTCTTATTCAGCCTGATATGGACAGGAGAAGGAGTAAATGGATAGCCAAAATCCTGGAGTTCGACCTGGAGATAAGGCCCACCAAATTGATCAAAGGGCAAGGTTTAGCCAAGCTATTGGCTGAAGAAAACTGCCAAGCATTGGGGATAAGTTTCATCAACGAATGCTCAGGCATCCAGTAGGATCAACTGCCTAATATAGACCCTCAAACGGAGCCCCCATTGGCTCAATGTCCTTGGTACAAGGAAGTCATATACTTTCTGCAGGAGTTGCAGCCTCTAGACGGCCTGCAAAGAAGCAAAGCAAGAGCTCTAAAGCTCAAAGTAGTCAGATACTGCCTGATCGATCAAGTGTTATATTGGAAAGACCCGCTGGGGGTGCTTTTAAAATGCATAAGTCCACCAGAGGCCGAGATGATCGTGGCCGAATTTCACAACAGCCTGTGTGGAGGGCACCATTTCTGGATAGCCACAGCCCACAAACTCCGCAGGGTTGGGTACTACTGGCCTACCGTGTCAGAGCCTGCATCAAATGTCAAAAATTTGCAGGAAAGCAGCAGCTCAGGTTTCTTCCATTAAAACCGGTGGTGGTTTCAGGGCCTTTCCAGCAGTGGGGCCTAGATTTCATTGGAGAAATTCACCCTGCTTCTAGTGGCCAGCACATGTGGATCCTAACTGCTACAGATTTCTTTACCAAGTGGATTGACGATATCCCCACCAGGAGTGCTTCCCACAAGGTAATCATTGGATTCTTGGAGGACCTCATCACAAGGTTCGGCTGCCTAAATAAAATTTTCACCGATAATGCAGCCTCTTTCGGATCTAAACCACTAGCCAAGTTTTGTGAACAGTTCGGGATCAAATTGATTCACTCCACCCCATATTATCCACAGGGAAACGGTCTAGTGGAATCCTCCAACAAAAGCCTGATAAGGATCATCAAAAGGTTATTGGAAGACAACAAAAAGGCTTGGAATTCAAAGTTGAAATTCTCCCTATGGGCTAATCGGGTGACTACAAAGAGATCTATAGGTCTCTCCCCTTTCGATTTAGTCTACGGAGCCAAAGTTGTCTTCCCTTCTCAGCTGGCCATTCCTATAGTGAAATTCCTCCAGGATTGTCAAGAAGAGCCCAATGATATGATCAGAAGGATTCATCAGCTAGTAGAGGTCCAGCAGGCTAGGGAGAAGACAGTGGACAGAATTCAGGTCCATCAGCAAAAGATCAAGCAGGTCTTCGATAAGAAGGCCAAGAAGGAGCAGTTCCAGATAGGAGACCTGGTACTGAAATGGGATGATCCTAAACAAGATAAGGGAAAACACAGCAAATTTGAAACCCTGTGGATTGGGCCTTTCAAAATCTCCGAGGCTTTCTCAAACAACACATACAGGTTGTGAGATTTGGAAGGTGAAGAAGTTTTCAGCAACCCAGTGAATGGGCATTTCCTGAAGAAATGTTTTGTCTGAGCCTCAGATGGCTCCTTTGTTTGTATATATTGTCCTTGTTGTTTTTAGTTCGTTTCCATTTTTATTTTTGTAACTTAATAAATGACTCCATAGCCCAACAGCAAGGCACTGAAGCTGCGGAATGAGTTCTTAGAGCATCGTAGGGATGACTCTATCCCCCATGGAGCCTAATGTTCGCTATATTTCTTGTCTTAGGAATAGGCGTACCCAGGTCTGCAGTTTGCACGGAAAGCACCTGAGAATATCACGAGAGAATCCCATTTTGTAGCAGCAAGTCAAGCAAGCGAGGGGGCAAAGTTTTGTCTTCAGCAGCCGAGAACCATCCTCAAAGCAAATCGACGGTCAGAATCTTATAGAGGATATCGATGAAATCTCGTCAGCCGTTAGATCTCGGGAAGTTGCGCTAGGGTTAACCCATAGTGTGCAGAGGAGGAGAGTCGAGGTTCAGTTCATCAGAGAATCAGAGTTTTTGAAGACAAGAAACTCTTGCATGTAGGAGTCGGGATCCGCGATTTCCTGACTAGATCAGAACCGTCCGTCAGCAGGGACACGTGGAGAGAGATCCTGTAGAGTCAGGGATCAGGGAACTGAAAGCCCCGTGCACATGACAACGGGAATCGCGATATCCCGATACGCGATTTCCTGACGGAGTTAAGGACCGTAGTGGGGGACAGGTGTCAGAAGGTCAATCCTTGTAGGGAGATGATGCCAAGTGGAATCGGCATATCGCGAGCTCAGAGGTTCGTGAGTTGGAGCCGCAAAGATTTGTGTCTAGAGTTGCGATATCGTGAAAAGAAATATCTCGACAACTGCCGGTTAGCATGTGGGACCACAAGTGGAAGACAGGTGGCAGGTTTTCGCGATGGGGGATGGACCGTTGATATGTCGACGGCCATGAACCATCGAGCTTCGGGGGATCGCGAGGCTGGGGGATGCGTTCTCATTGACATTACAAACTGTGAAACCCCGATAAAGAGTATGGTCGAGGGCATATGGTGATGGTCACTTGGACCAGGGCCTAGTCAGAGGGCTAGCATGGAAGGCGCATCAGCAATTGAAGAATCGCGAGTCCTGGGGACTTGTGTATCGAGACATAAAAAGCGCCAAAACCCCGACAGAGGTTCGACTCAAGTCATATAAGAGGTGATCACATGGATCATAGTATAGCCAGGAGGGCTAACCCATACATGCGCTCATCGGAGGATCGGTGATCGGGAATTCAAGGGGTCAAGAACTCTTGACAACGGGGAACGCGAAGCCCCAAAACCCAATACAGAGTCAGGAAAAGGTCCCGGTGAAGTTCAAGAGATCATAAGGAAAGAAGAAGAGACCGGTGGACTGAGTCAGGTTTTCATCAGGGATTTCACTCGGGAATCCAAAGAGCCACTTCGGCTCAGCAAAAGAGGAGAAAGAGAGTGGGTGAAGCCTTGTGTCACCCATTTATTACAGAGTATGGAGGACCCGGCTGAAATTGACCTAGGAAAGTCCCTTGTACCATTTCTCTCCAGGAAATCCATGCCGAGCCTCCAGCTCACCAGGGAAGCCTGCACACACCAGTTCAATATTCAAAGGGCTCAGCTACCTCCTGGCGCGATCCATGCTGAATTAAAGAGGCGTGTGACAGGGGAGAAGAGGGAAGATTTGATTGAGGCAGACTGACAGCCCGTCCTGACAGAGAAGCTCCTCAACGTCAAGAATTGAATTCATGATATGATCACGCCTGATAGGGCCAAAGTTAGTTCCAATCATATGTAGGCATTTTGGCCATTTTTTTTGGGGGGGGGATCAATGGTTGAGCAGAGATCCTGGTTGTAAAGTTTTAATGAAGCACTGTTATTCTGGTTATGTATGATCTTTGGAGACTTCTTGCCTTATGAATGCCAGTTTCTTCTATGTCTTTGTTTACATTGTGTTAGAGAAGCTCACAATTGGAGGGTCCAGTCGAGCTATAGCTATTATAGGATGATGTTGTAATGGATCGCTGTGATAGCTACGGAGACTCTAATCGGTTCTTGTGATTTCTTTAGCGCTGAATGACTTGGAATTGGAGGATCTAGCCGAGACTTCTATTTAGTTTCTTGAAGCCCTGAACCAGGAGGATCCTGCTTTCAGAGCTTTTTCCCCTCAAACCGTTACAAGCATATTGCCCAGAGTTGTTTGTTCATTTTCTCCTAATTCTTCCACCTGCTCATATTTTAATCAACCTATTGGCTGAAGCTAGGATTCCAAACCTCCTTGGTTCTTTACATACCAGACGTAGTCCCTGAGTTAGGATGATATCTCCTCGAGTCTTTATCTCCATTTGATCACCCTTTATAAAAAAATCGTGACATTAAACTGATGGGTGTCGGGATCTGCTCCTGCAAGCAATCCAGGAGTGACTTCCGACGCTAACATTTCTAGCACCGTTGCCGGGTACAGAATTGAAGATTTTCCCTGGGTAGAACGACATTGAGCCTCTGAATCCGAAGGTGCATCGGATTATCAGAGCCTTTCCAGATTCCTAATTTTCACCTGGTGTCTCCATTGTGATGACTTCGCTGGGGAGAACCTACTCTGTTAATTGTGGCTTTCAGAGGCAGGCATACGCGGTCTCACCCACAACTGCCTCTAGCTACACCTGAAACAGATCCAGAGGTGATGCTTAGAAAGGGAAAGGCCTCTGGAGAAGAAACGTCCATCACCGAACTAGGTAATCCACCATTTCCTTCTGTTGGAGCTCCTTTTTCTCCTCCTCAGTTATTTGACAGGCCTGTCTCTGCAGTTTCCCGTTTCCTAAATTTTGGGAGTGTTCCTGTTGAGTTTTCCTCTCCTGGTCTGGGACCAGTGGGACAAGACTTTGTCACTCCCCTCTCCCCTAAAACTGTACCCTGGCATAGACCCAGGACCGCAGAAGATTTCCCTATGCCTAGCTTAACCACTCCTGTGCAAAGAGGAGCACCTGCTGACTTGAGCTCGGTAGCCTATTCCTTGAATCACCTCTTGTTTCCCACCCCACTCCAAGATTTATTCCCGGTAGCCCCTTCGTGAAGTGTTGTACCACCATTCAACTAGGGGTAACCATTGAGCCCACTGATTTTGATTTTTTGATGCAAAAAACCTCAAATATTATTCCAAACACTTGTTGACAAATTCAGTTTGACCATCAGTCTATGGATGATAAGATGTGCTTATATGCAATTGGGTGCCTTGTAGCTTGAACATTTCTTGCCAAAAATTGCTGGTGAAAATTGGGTCGCGATCAGAAACAATAGAATGTGGCATGCCATGAAGCTTGAAGACTTGATCCATGAAAAGTTGAGCCATAGTGGATGTTGTAAATGGGTGTTGAAGAGAACATAAATGAGCATACTTGGAAATGTGATCAACAACAACCATGATGACTGATTTATTTCCCAATTTAGGTAAGCCTGTAATAAAATCCATAGAGATATCCCTCCAAATAGCAGGTAGAGTCGGAAGCGGTTGTAATGTGCCAGGAGATTTGACGGTTTCAGCCTTGTTGTGTTAATACACATCAAATTTAGCTACAAAATTACGAACATCCTGTTTCATACCATCCTAGAAAAAATAATGTTTGACCCTGTCATAGGTTTTGGTAAACCCGGAGTGCCCAGCTATGAGTGTAGCATGAAGCTCAGAAAGTACCGTGGATTTAAGTTTTGATTGATTACTTAAATACAAATGACCTTTGTATCAAATCTCATCATGGCGCCAAGAGTACCTTGGATAAAATGGAGAATTAGACTACAATTGTTGTATCAGATGCAAAATTTTGGGATCTTGTAGCCATTCCCAGCGAACGGCTTGGAGCCAATCTGGTACAATGAAGGAGAGAGAAAAAAGGGATCCTTCATCTTCATATTTTCGAGAAAGTGAGTCTACAACCACATTGTCTTTTCCTTTCTCGTAAATGATCTCATAATCATATCCAAAGATCTTAGTCACCCATTTTTGTTGCTCTGGGGAGGAAATGCATTGTTCTTGAAAATACTTGAGGCTTTGATGGTTTGTCTTAATTTGGAAGGGTTTCCCTAATAGATAAGGGAGTCACCAATCAACAGAATGCAGAATAACCAACATTTCCTTTTCATAGATTAATTTTCCTAGATTTTGTTCAGACAGTTGCTTGCTCGTAAAGGCCAAGGGTCGACCCTCTTGCATAAGGACAGTGCCAGGACAAAGGTCTTTGTGAAATCAGGAAGGGATAGGACTCAAGTTGTGCACATGGCCATATTCAAGGTTTGAAAAGCTTGAGCAGCTGCTAGAGTCCAAGTGAAAGAGTTCTTTTTTAGGAGTGCAATGAGAGGTGCTGCAAGCTTTCCATAATTCTTGACAAAATTGCAATAATATCTGGTTAAGCCTAGAAATCCACGCAAGATTTTGAGAATCTTTGGGTGAGGCTAGTCTTCCATAGCTTCATTCTTTTTAGGATCCACCCTGACGCCATCTTTGCAAACCAGATGACCCAAGTACTTGACTTATGAGGCGCCAAAAGAATATTTAGAATGTTTCAGGAAAAGTTGGTGTTGAGAGAGTAGATGGAGAACTCGATCCACATGAGAAATATGGTTTGTCTAGGTTTTTCTATATATCAAGATATCATAATAGAAAACTAAGACAAAATGAAGGAGAAAAGGACGGAAGATATGATTCATGAGGCTTTGGAAGGTGGAGGGGGCATTACACAAGCCAAAGGGCATGACCAAAAACTCATAGTGGCCCTCAAGAGTTCTAAAGGAAGTCTTAAGAATATCTTCCTATTTCATACGAATCTGGTGGTAGCCAAAACGAAGATCAAGTTTAGTAAAGAACTTGGCACCACTCAATTCATCCAAGAGGTCATCAATGACAGGAATGGGAAATTCGTCTTTAATGGTGAGTTTTTTTAGGGCACAGAAGTCAGGAAACATTTGCCAAGAACCTTATTTCTTTAGGACCATGAACACGGGAGAAGAGTAGGGGATCATACTAGGGTGGATAACGCCTGCGTTAAGGAGTTCCTGAACCATTTTCTCAATTTCATTTTTTTTGGGGAAGGGGTGATGATAGGGATGGATATTGGGAGGAAGGCTTCTTGGTACAAGGGGAATGGAATGATCATGAAAACCATGGGAAGAAGGAAGTCCCTGGGGAGTGGAAAAGACCATTTAATTTTTAGAGAGGATGGATTGGATGTCTTGCAGCATTGAGGGTGTCTCAGTTGCTTGTATGGCATGGAGTTGGGAAATAACACCAGAATGACCTTTTTTTATCATCTTTTCCATGTGATGGGAACTAATGATCTCATGTGAGCCAGCTATGATTCCTTGGAACTTATATTGTTGGCCCTCATAGTCAAATTGCATGGTTAATTCCTTAAAATCCATGAGAATGGGACCCAAAGTCCTTAGCCAGTCTTCACCCAACACAATGTCACAACCACCCATGTCGATAGAAAGCATATGAGATTTAAGGTGGTAGTCACCAATTTGGAGACACACATTTTCACAACACCCTCCACATTTCATGGAGCCTCCATTGGAAATCATATTTTGGAAATTATTGACTGCATGGATATAACAATGAGTTTCTTGGGCAATGTGGCGATGGATAAAATTATGGCTGCTTCCACTATCAACCAGAATTATGACATTCCTATGCTTGATGTAATCGATTAACTGGAGGGTTTGGGGAGCAGAGAAGCTAGTGAGAGCATTTAGGGAAATGATCGGTTCTACTTCAGGAGGGTCTAAGGGAGGGGTTATGTTAGTGGTTTTAGGTGACTCAGACATAAGGGGAGTTTCAACATCCTCTTCTAAAATATCCTCCAAGATGGATAAAAATATCTTTTGTTCCTTACACTTTTGGCCAGGAAAATATTTTTCATCACAATTATAACAAAGGCCTTTGAGTTGGCATTCATACATTTCAGCCCTGGTCAATTTTTGGATATTTAGTGGAGAAGAGGGGGTAGTGGGATTAACTGGTTTAGTGCAAGGAATAAAGGGGGATTTCCTGTTTTGAGAATATACAAACTGTTTTTCTTCTTTAGCTCTTTTAGTAGCCTCCACCCAACTCTAAGGCAGAGCCATGAGGACATGGTCACAAATCTCATCCTTGAGGCCACTGATAAAACATTCTCAGAAAAAGGCATCAGACATGCCCTCTCTCTGAAACTCTAGGTGCTCAAAAGAAGCTATAAAGTCTTCCATTGTTCCGGATTGTTTCAACTTTGTCAAATGGCCTAAATGGTTGGTGTCAGTGTCAAAGCATTGATAAAGATCTGCTACAAAGTGTGTCTAAGAAATATACCCTTGATGAGAAGTTTTTCTCCATTTCCAACATTGCCAACCTTCTTGATCTATATGGAGAACACCAGACTAGAGTTTGGCCAAGTCATTAGTAATGCCATATAAAGAGAAATAATGCTCCATTTGGGTTATCCAACCAGTGAGATATGAGCCATCAAATTTGGTCACATCCACCTGCGGAAGGCGTAGGTCAAGTTGAAAGTGATGGTGATAAAAATTATGGGAATGAGAGGAAGTTTCAGCTTCGGTATGTGGAGGTGGGTCAGATAAAGGGTTATCTGCAGGGATATGCAGCTTGGTGTAGATCATTGAAATGACAGATTCAAGTTGGGTAGTCATGTCTTGTTTGAGTTCCTTGATTGAGGTGGCGATGGAGGACTGCATGTTTGTATTGAGGGTGACAACATTGTAACTGAGTTGTTTCACTTCTTGTTGGGTCTCTATGAAATTATATTGCATGGTATTGAAGCGAGCTTCCAAATCTTGGTTACAGGTATGGGCCATGATGACTGGGGAATCGAGACGAGGTGGGTGGGGTCAAAATTGTTTTCTCAAAAATGATATGTATGAATGTGATAAGGGAGAAGAAATAAATCCAATGGAATAGGTCTCAAATAATACTCTAGTCTGAAGAATACTACAGTGATGAAATTCCCAAATGTTGAACCAGGAAGAAATGTGTAGTGATTTGGCAACCCGAACACAGTTGCATGGAAATAGATCTTGTCTACTTTATTTTTCATTTTTGTCCCCAAGGGTTAGGTATTCAAGGGTTCTACATACAAGGGTTTTCCCTGTGTTGTATCTCTCTGATATAGGTGTGGGGTCCAATAGTAGTACTCAGCCCAATATCTCAGGGTACTAACTAAGGTGGCTAGATCGTGCCCTTAGCTGTACTACCCGACTACCTAGGTACTAGAGAGTATCTTCCCGAGTGTTGTTATCGGTGGCACTATAGCAGTTAGGTGGCCAATTGGCTTATCTAAAGACGGCTTCAGGAAATCTAGGTCGATCCGTACATAGGTGTTGTCTAGTGCGCTACCACTCGAAGGAGTACCAACAGGGGTTACAAGGGTTGCCAACATATGTGTGCTTAAGAACCACTTTTATTTCCTGCATGTATGAATCCCTCAACCACCAGTTTATGCACGTAACGACAGATCTCAGTGGCTTAAAGACATCGAAATACATCTCTACCCTGAAAAAAATTTAACCCACAATTTTCTGCCAAGGAAAGTGCGCTGATACCACTTGTAATATTCTAGATATAAACAGTGTGCAGAATAGAAATAAAATGCTAGAAATGGCAAATGAACAACAATATAACCAGAATAACACCATAATAATATTGAAATGATAACAGAATAACACCAGAAGGAGCACTTAGATTACTGAAAGCAATGTTCACGGGCCTCTTCGAGGGGGCAACTTCCAGTTGAGCAGAGCTCTATTACAATAATATCCAATCTAGGGTTCTCATACCCTCAACTCCTATTTATACTAAATATGTCTATGAAAAGAACCATCTAGAGGAAGATCCTTCTAGAAGCATAAGCTTCTATTAGGTCTTCTTACATTCGACTTATTCTACTTTATTTCAAGGCCCTATTAATATTGACATTTATTACATCTGAACATATTGTTCTACCTACGTGAGGGTTAGGTCCCTAACACTATCATATATGGAAAACCACCTCCATGGATGCATGAAGAGTATAAGAAGTTTATTTAGGTATGTCTTGAATTGAGTACTAGTAATTAGAACTTATATCAAAGATACATTGTTATTCATTTGTATGGTTGTGAGCTTGAACCTTACCTATTTCCTGTGTATATATCACCTTGGATATTTTCTTTGGAGTATTTTCTTCAAAGGATCACATCTGACCAACTACATTTTATTTCCAAGAGTCATAAGTCTTCCTTTGGATTGCCTTATCAGTTCTTCTCCTTGATTGTAAAACATAGGTCTCCCTTTGATACTATCTGTAAAGTAGTGTCTTTCCTTAATTTGAAGAAGGGATATATTTGGAAGTATGAAGAAAATCAGGTAGTTTCAAAAACAATGTGCAGCTTTGAATTCTACACCATTTGTTCATCATTCCAAGCCTGAAATTGAGAAATTCCCTAAAAACAATACTTGGGAAGAAGTGAAATGTTTATTGAAATTGCAGTTTATTGATGGAATTTCAAAAGAAAAC
>JZKD02S0154677.1:131654-148150 GCA_000966675.3 Picea glauca | reverse complement strand
TGTGAATGAATGCTGTGTGTGATTGCTGTTCTTTATACTATATGCTTCATGTTTATAACACTGGTTTTCATAGTAAAGACTTGCTGCCATTAAGATTAATGATTCGAAGATAAAAAAGAGAGAAATTGTTAATAATTTACAATAACTGATTCCCCCCCCCCCCCCTCTCAGTTATTTCATACCTGTAACACTAGAAGGTCAAATCCAGACCGGGGTTGTCTAAATAACCCAAGCTGTTTGGAATGAAATGACCTAACAGGTTTAATGGCTCCATTGGCCAACTAAAGTCCTAAAAATAATAAAAGAAATGAAACTAATCTATGAAGCTATGATACTAAAGATATAAATTTAATAATTTATGAACATCAAAAAAGGAATATGGATATGTGCATATGGTTATGAACAATGTATATACAACTTGCAAGATTTATAGGATATCTTGTGCAATATATGTTTTTGAAAGTGTTTATAAAATAGATAAAGAAAGCACATGCATTTTTCTTTTTTTCTTTTTAATATTTAAAATCTAAAACAAACACTAAAGAATACTAATCGAATGTGATTGAAATGAGAATAGATAAGAAATCAAAGCTAATTCAAATTGTTCCTATTTCATTGATAAATTATCTAACTAAAGAACAAATAAACTAACCTGTAATTAATTAACTAAAATGAATTTGTGCTCCTATGCAATTCGAGCTCCTAGTTGTACTGTTGATGTGGGAAACTTGTAACAGAACGGTACTAACACTTCCAGAACAAACTCAAAGGTGTTTTGGAGTAGGAATATAAAAGCAAACTGATAAACAGACAGATCTGGTGATCTTATAATGATGAATACTTATAATAAAGGAAACTTAATACAAAGCATTCATGTAATACATCATTCAATATCCAACATAAATCAATGATGTTTTAATGAAATATTGATCACAGATGTAATATAGAACAACAAATGATAGACAGAGTTAAAGTGATGAATAATATGAAATATCACACGATAATCAGACTAAACCTGTATAAATGTAATAACATTTCATAAGATAAAGGAAAAACATAATGGGTAAGCGCCATGCTGGTCTAAAGCCAAGTAGTGAACAACTTATCCATATCTATCTTGAAATTCATATGTCCATAATGTGTTCCAATCAAAGATGTCCTCACTAATAAGAGTGACTAGTATTGAAACTAGTTCATGATTCAAATGCTCTTATCATACAAGATAGAGTTGAATCCACAAAAATCAGATAATATTACAAAAATAGTGAAACTAGAAACCACTCATGCATGAGTTGGTTTGTCAAAAATAAACCAAAGTTTTATAAACATAAAAACGCAGACACTACTTGTTGTGGTTGGGAAATCCCCCCTACAGACTAGCACTAAGGGTTTTATCATGCATGCAAAAATTAACTAAAGATTCTTGGGTAAAATCATGAAGATGGGTTACACTTTTGCTTGTTTTATGAGAAAAAAAAGTGTATTTTCACAATTTCTTCAACTTCCAGCATACAAAAGTATTTTTTTTATTTAGAATTTCACTTTACAGTAAAAAACAAAACTTGTGAATAATTTTGTTATCTTTCCAATGACTATTTTTCAATTTTTTTTTATCACGATTTGTTATGTCAATTTGACAATTGTTTAACAGTGTGTTCCTTAAACATGAAAGGAATGATAATGAGTAACTTTTTTCTACAACAATATATCTATAATTAAACTTATGCTTTTAAGAAATGAAATATACTGCAACAATCTACAGAGAATCTATTTTATTATGACTATAATTTTGAATCTAACGGATGAATATTATAATTTCTAGAATTTTTTTAAGTTGACCAAGCTGAAAACGTTGCAAATTTTAAACACATGTTTTTCTACACCTTGTATCTATCTTAATTTTTACTTAAAACTAAAATCTAAATATACCCTTTTGAAAAGAACAGTTTAAGGATTATGAATATATTTTTTTCTAAATTTTTTACTGTATATTTTTAGAGATACCGATATTTCATTTCACTGAATCATAATGTCTGCTGAAAATATTATGCAGTGATTTTTTTAAAATATTAAAGAAAATTAGATAAAAATAAAGAAAATGAAAACAAATTATAGGAATTGAAAGTAGATTCAATTTTGGAAATGTTGGTGTCATTTTTGAAACCAAATTTTGAGTATTTGCAGGAGTTCGCAACCTCCAAAGTTCATGTAAGATTGGGGGAATTCTATGGTTTCTGAATACAGTCCCAATTTTTAGTTTTCAGCCGAAATAATATTTCGGTCAAAAAGTATTTTTGTTCGGCCGAAAGGTTTTTTTTTTTTAAAGATTTCATTAAAAAAAACCTTTCAGCTGAAATATTCTTACCGCAGAAAAAAAAATCATCCAAAAAATCTTATACACGACTATCAAGGGTACCATCAGGGCACTGTTTGATTTGACGTGCAAACTTTCGGCCGAACAATGTTTCGGCCAAAAAATCCTTTCTTTCGGCTGAAAGAAAAAAGAGTTCGATCGAAAAAATTTCGCGAGAAATTTTGGAGACCCGATTCTCACAAAAGTGTTACCCAGCTTCATGATTTTTCCCATTACTTTTTACCATCATCCCATGCCTAAACCCCCATTACTCATATGTAAATACAAGGCTCAAGACATTAAGTTGGCGTACCTTATTTTTCGTGTGTGATGTCGATCCATTTTCGCGCTTGGTCGTTCTTTGACTGCAACTCTCCTCCCAATTCTGACCTGCATTCACTAAAGACAAACAAAGAACTCCACATGAATTTGATCTATGAACTAATGGGTTAGAGATTTAATCAATCATACAATCAATATTCCAATAATGACAATCTCATATGGTGGGACGAGAAAAGAAATTATTTTATTAACTTCACAATGATACCTTACAATGATAAAGTCGGCTACTGCTCCTCGATCCTGGTCCTGGGCTCTTCTTCCACTGTCTTCCAACTGCTTTGCTCTATACTTCTCTTTTCATAAGGATGGCTAAAGGTTGGGACAAAGGGAATGCTTAATTGGGTATAGTTTCTTTATTATGATTCTCCTCCTCTCAAATGGGACCCCTAACCCTTCTTTTATAAGCTAGAATAAGCTAGGTATTTGGTCGAGTGATCGGCCATGCATGTCTGAAATGTTTAGTTGACTTACCCAAAGTTGTGTGTTCTGTCAACAACTTTCCTTTTTCCATGCTTTTGTAGGTACATGTGGGTTTTCTTGGGTCAGCTAGCATGTACACGCGTGCAGTAATGAAGCAGGGTGCATGGGGCTTTATAAAAGGGATTTTTAAGAAGAGTTGTTCAGTAGTGTTTTTGCAAAGAAGGAATCTGAGATGGCCTGAGGCCAGGTAAGAATGTCTGGTGAAAATTAGGATTATAACAGATGCCCCCTAATGTGTGAGGCCAGAAGAGCATTTGATGGCCAAAATACATTAAAAATCTTCACCGATGTTCTGAACAAGTGAGTCCAGGGACCAGAAATCAGGAGGTGTCGTCTGCAAAATAATAATTGTCTCACCGAGGAGGGCATACCCATGCTCGGGAAAAAATAAAATCATGGCTACCAATCAAATACACTGTAGATCCATGTCATATAACTATATAAAGTGTAGCCAAGAGAAATACACGACAGAGCTACATCTTGAAATCAAAAAGATATACATGTAGAGTATCCATCTTCTAGAAGCTAACAAGGCCTGATGGTTGGAGATGAGGTCTTCAGAGCTCGAGCAACAACTTCAAAATCTTCAAAACTTGGGTAGGAGTGTAATATGAGTGTACAACTTCACTACCCAGAGGTCTTCGACGACTCATCGGTCATGGACTAGAGAATCTTGATGATCAGACTGAAGGCTTCATTGATTTCGATCAAAGACTTGATTGGACTTTGAGGATGGTCGGGCATGAGGGCAAGATACAAACTGGAGTGGGGCCAACTCAGGCTTGGTAAAAAATTCCCTTGGACAATAGCATGATAAATGATGAGACTCAGGCAACATGGTATTAACATAAGTTCACGAGGTGGGAGGCAACGCAAACTCTCTATATGTTTGGAAGAGTAACCAAATGGAGGAGGACACATCTCAATGTAGTGAGAACAAATTCCTAAGGTCATATTAAAACCTAGGGCTTGAAGAAAAAATGGAAGGATGTGCTTTGTCCAAGGGTGACTCATTGTGATGAAAATAAAAAGAAAATACTTTTCCCTTCCTCTTTTTGAGGTATATTTGATTTTTTTTTGGTATTTTTCAATAATTTTGGAAGGCTTGAAAAAGAATAAAAGAATGTTGTGTTACAAAGGAGGGATGAGTTTCACAAACATACGAGTTCGAGGCGTAAGGACAAGACTGATGTTCAAAGTAAGGACACTCGAGAAAAATCCCTTCTGGGGCCAAAGGTGTCAAGACACAGAGGAAAAGTGCTAC
This sequence comes from Picea glauca, assembly GCA_000966675.3. Classification (NCBI taxonomy): domain Eukaryota; kingdom Viridiplantae; phylum Streptophyta; class Pinopsida; order Pinales; family Pinaceae; genus Picea; species Picea glauca. The sequence continues at coordinate 143,711 of JZKD02S0154677.1, read as the reverse complement.
AGGGCTTCCGTATAAGGGATGCTTCAGATGGTTCATTTGAGAGCAACATGGAGCTGGCATTAGACCAAAGACGTTGGTATGCAAACGCGGTTAACAAAACACACAATGGTAACGTCCTTCGATGTAAGTTTAATGAGCCCATAGAAGGTAAGCTAGGTGGTTTTTACTATTTAGAGAGTCTGAAAAATGTAAAAGGAGACTCGAATGGGGTATCTTTTTCGAAGGTAGTCTAGTCGGTTCAAAAAAGGGGTAAACTACAACCGACAAGACATCTATTCAAAACCATTTTAACGAGTGTGATAAAGACAAGATGACTTGGCCATTTTTTCATTTTTAAGGAGTTTGATAAAAGCTTAACTATGGACTCCGCCAGGAATGTTCTTCTGGACCATTTTAACAAGTGTGAAACAATAAGGTCACTCGATGATCTTTTCAACTTTAGGGAGTCTGAAAAGAGCTTAACTATGGACTACGTGGGGGTCCTTTTTTCATAAATTTAGTCCCTCAGTCCCGAAAAAGGGGTAAAATTATACCTGAGGGTACTCTTCTAGGGATGCGAAGCCTCTAGAGTATACCTTTGTTCGTACAGTTGACCGTCCGGACTGAAAAAGGGGTAAACTACTACCGAATAGACATGACCTCAAATTTCATTTTAAAGAGCGTGAAAGGCCACAAGATTGCTCGGCAATCTTTTCATGTTTAGAGGGTCTGAAAAGGGCTTAAAAGAAGACCCGTTATGTTTTGGGAGTCCCGTGGGTGAGGTCAAGAGTCATGCGAATGAGGATGAAACATGTAATTAGGAAAAACTAAAAGGACTCTCAAGCCTATAGTCATTAGTGATAGCATGGACACCATAACGCAACCAAGATCCACCTAGGGCATCCATGTTCCAGTAAGCTCTACCACCAAATCGCAACACTTCTAAAGCAGCGATGATGGTTCTGTGTCACAACCTAATGGGATCGATCCTATGGAAAAGAGATAAATACAACGAGATGCAAAAGTAGGGGTGGAAACCTAACCTATATCCTCAAGTTGACCAGCTGAGGTTTTTCCCACAGACCGTCAAAAGTGACCCAAAACTCCAAAAAAATGTTTTGATACCTAAACGTAACTTTCCATAGAAACTCCTGAATCACTCTAAATGGTTTTCATTTTAGAGAAAAAGATAAGGGGGGCCAAAAAAGTGACAAAAAAGGGCCAAAAAGTCTATAAATAGAAGCTGGTAGCTCATTATCACCATTGCTGATTTGGAAATTGACTCTGGCACCAAAAAACCCCTTTGGTAAAAGTGGTGATTCCGGGAGCTACAATGGATGAAACGACCATCCGTCTAGACCAAGTAAGTATAAACTACCTCCTTTTTCCTTTTAATTCTTTATATATGCATTTAATTTGGTTTTTGGGGGGGGCGTCGACCTCTAAACGATCGGCCCTAGGTCCACGCGGGCTGTCTTATGACAGCCCGTGTGTACACTCGCTCTGTCTGATGTCAGAGTGCATGTACACGTGATTGTCATCACAATAGCCCACGTGGACCCTCCAATGAATGCAAAAAAAATTTAAAAATCAAGGCCTAACCCTCTAAAAATTTGCCCATGTGCAGGATGTATGTGCAATGGAGAGAACGAGAGCATGAAGATATTAGCACACTAGTTGGGGAAGACCTAACGTTGTGGTGGTGTTAATGCAATGTGGCTTGCTCAAGTTCTTTCTGTGTCCTTTCATGAGAGCACAACCTAGGATACTAAATGACTTGGTTGAATATTGGCACCCTGACACAGAAGCTTTTATGCTAGAGGGGCAGTCATTGGTGCCCACTACAGAGGATATATACTTTTTCACTGGCCTCTCTAGGAGAGGGGAACCAGTCAATTTCTAGACATTTCCTGTTGGGCCTCACAATATATCAGAATTGATAGGACTCCATTGTGAGGCAGGTATAGATCGATTAAGCTCGATGGTGCCAATAAGCAGGACCATTGATTTATCACTGCAGGCGATTGTGTTTCTTATTGGACAGATGACTAGTTCTATGGCTCTACATTAGGCGTTCCATGCACAGATGAACTATGTAGTCCAGTTCTTAAATGCACAGATATTTGACTAGAGCACTACACTACTATATTGTATGAAGAGATAGCTGACAGATTGTCAGTTGTGGATGCAGAAGAACTTCGGATTCGGGACAATTCTATGCTCTTTCTTCTTTGAAAGAGTTCCTAGTTTCAGTCCTTCAGCGGTGGTATGAGGACATCAGGCCTCTCTTCCTGCGGTTTGTAGATGGGAAGTGTTGTTGTCATGACAGGGTGGTGGAAGGACCAATGAGTCCTTCAATGATGAATTTTTTGTTTGGTTGTCGCGGTAGATCCCAGTCATAGAGGATTATCCCTATGCTGGGATTGATTTCTCGAGAGATCCCGAGATCCTTGTACCTCCAAGCGAGGAGCATGGCGAGATGGGTAAGTTTTCATCATTTTTTTTTGAAACATATATAATTTTTATGTTGTTTATATATATATATCATTTTTTTATACCAGAGTATTTGATAGATATGTGTCTATTGTGTGCAGATGTGGGACCAGTGCGACCTGCAAATTATGCGAGGAACATGCATCGTCCTCAACCAGGGGCCGGACCTACTGCTGTAGGGGGACCAACAATAGCAGGAGAGCTTCCATCCGGTGAGGATGAGAGGTTTTTGAGATGATTTGAGTGAAATTTTACCTTGCTCACTCACACCATCCCCATGGCAAAGATTGAGGATCTGCCACCATCTATGCAGCCTCATGTAGTGGGGGCACCATGGACGTGGGTCCGACTGTTTTGGTGTTTGGAAAATGTTGTTGATTATTACAACAGGGCCCATAGGCCCTAACCTTAGTTAGTCTAGACTTTTCACGTGTCGAGAGCTCTACTTGTATATATTTTTTAAGGGCATAAGCCCCATGACTCGTTACTGGTCATATTTTTGAGGTGCTTGCATCCACCTATGTACTCTGATGATTATGATATTATATATGGATTTTAATATCTTTTTGTGTCTTGTGGAGCATATTTTCCTTTTAAAAATGTATTTACATATTTTATGTGTATGTCTTTTTATATGTGTGTGAGATGCCAGTCTAAAATGTGATTAGCTAGAGTATCTGTAACTTGGTTTAATCTCCTAGGAACATGAAAATATGTAATATAATCAAAGATTCGTTCTAAGAGATGTACCCTAGGGAATCGTCAGTGTAAAGTTGGATCATGAACACGATAGACTCTATTTAACTGAGACACAACCAACTGAGCATATAAATAGACCTAGAGACAAGATATGCCAAATGATAGGGCGTCACGAAGCAACTCAATAACTGCACTGTGCTCGGAAACATTGTGTGTGGTGTCACCTAAACATATACCTCCGGAAGATAATAACTGGTCATGAGGTGTAAAAATTACCTAAGCTGCAGAGGCAAGCCTCCGAGTGTGCCAGCTAGCACCATCTACATAAGCAATGAACACCTCAAATTCACTTGACATCTGCCATAGTGACAAAAGATGATATCAAAAATGACATGTTCATAATACTAAAAGAAACCAGAAAGTAATAGTACAAATACTATACATATGTTACAAAACGTTACCCAAGGTGACCTACCTACGAGTAATGTTTTTTGAGGTAGAGCCCATTTCTAGGCTCCGCCAAAGCATTTCCCTCAAAGTCAACTAGACGATAAGCGCCATTTTTAAGAACCTCTTTTATGATGAAAGGTCTGAACCACATGGGTTTGAATTTGCTTGCCCCCAAGGGGTCCTTATCTTGGTCATAGACTAGGAAAAGGTCGCCTTCAGAGAAAATACAAGGACAAATGGACCAATCATACTAACACTTGAATTTTTTTTTATGAGCCTCGTTGGCCAAGGCTACATCACGATGCTGCTCATTGAGCCGCTCAAGGTACAATAACCATTCTTCAAGTGGAGAACTGTCCGGAAGTAACTGTATTGCCAATTTTAGGGAAGGGATCTGACATTCTATAGGCAAGACTGCTTCCAGCCCATAAACGAGTTGAAAATGTGAGAAACCGGTTGCAGTCTTAACCAACGTTCGGTAAGCCCATAATGTCGAGTATAAAATCAAATGCCAATTTGACTTGGCTGAGTTGATCGTTCATTGTAGGATGGTCTTAAGAGATTTTTTTACAGCTTCCACCTGACCATTTTCTTGGGGGTAGTAGGGTGATGAATTCTCTTTCCGCAACCCAAGATTTGATGTTAATACAGTCATCATCTAGTTCTGAAAGTGACTGCCATGGTTGGTGACAATATCTCTTGGGACGCCGAACCTTGCTATTATCTGGTTGAATAAAAAGAGAGTTGCAGTCTCTCCATCATATTTAAACATTGGCATAGCTTCGGCCCACTTCATGAAGTAGTCTATGACGATAATGATATAACAGTGGCCCCTTGCTAAAGGAGGGTTGTATGTAGTGTAATCAATCCCCCACTTGGTGAAGGGACCAACTATAATGATAGGAAACATGGGAGCAGGATGTGACCTCATCTTCCGAGAGAAGATCTGACACAGGTGGCACTTCTTGACCAATTCAATACAATCTTTGATTAGTGTCAGCCAGAAGTAACTTGCTCGTAAAATCTTTTGGGCCATTGACAACCCAAAAAAATGACCGCCAAATGCTCTAGTATGGCAATCGTTAAGCACGATAATTGCTTCTTCATGAGTGAGACATCGGCACAGGATGCAGTCTACATCTCTTCGATACAACGTATCGTCGAGTATGAGATAATTCTTAGCCCGATGGCATATACGGTGATGTGCATCATGAGAAGCAGAGGTGGGGTACTTCAAAGTGTGGAGATAGACAAGTATATCTCTATACCAGGGATCCGAAGACATGATCAAAAACATATCTCCTTTGATAGGCGATTCTTTGGGCATAACATCACTTGACTCAACCGGAAGTTCAGAAATAAGTTCTGCGAAGACCAGTGACTTTTTAGATTTCACCAAAACGAAATCTAAGTCAAATTCATGGAGGACGACTATCCATATACTGATCTTTCTGCCTATTAACCATCGTGGAAATATGTATTCAAATGGATTCACAACGGCAATGACGATGGTCTTGCGAAACAGAACATAATGACGGAACCGTTGAACAACATGGACTGCTGCCAATGCAAGTTTTTCGATATGAGAATAATTGAGTGTCGGTCCGACAAGACCTCGACTTAGGTAATAGATCAAATATTCTGAGAGAAAATCATCTTCATGAACTAATACCATGTCGATGGTTGACTCTACTGCAGCCAGGTATAATAAGAAATCTTTGTTATAGTTGGGTGGCTGAAGCAGAGGGGAAGTTGTGAGGGCATGTTTCAACACTTCGAAGGAGCATTGAGCGGCATCATCCCAATGAAAAGGAACATCTTTATTCAGTAAGCACATAAATCCCTTTGGGATCTCAGCATAGTTGGCAATGAAACGCCTTAAAAAATTCTCCTTGCCCTGTAGACTCTGAAGTTGAAGGATTGTGCGTGGGGGAGGCAACTGAACTATTGCCTCAACCTTGAGAGGATCAACAATGATCCCTGCTGTTGAAACTATGAAACCTAACAAACATCCTGATATTACGCAAAAGCTGCACTTTTTTGGATTCAAGTGAATCTGGAAGTAGCGATATCGCTCAAAGATAAGTTGGAGGTGTGTCAGATGATCCATTCTTTTGTGAGATCGAGATGATAAATCATCTAAATAGGCCTCGACTATATGCTTGAGATCATGGAAAGAAAAATACATGGCCCGCTGGAAGGTAGCTCCAGCATTTTTGAGGCCAAAAGGCATCTTACGATAGGCAAATGTACCCCATGGACAAATGAATGAAGTTTTGTGTTGGTCTTCGAGTTTGATTTGTATCTGATTATATCCTGAAAAACCATCCATGAAAGAAAAGGCCTCACAACTTGCACATTCATCAATTATCTGGTCGATGAATGGTGTGGGAAAATTATCTTTTGGACAGGCCTTATTCAAATACCGAAAATCTGGACATACGCGAATCGTGCCCTGTTTCTTATTGAAAGGCACAGGATTTGACACCCATTGGGTCAAATGGATAGGATAGATAAAACCAGCTTTTAGCAGTTTTTCGACTTCAACCTTAATGGCTGCTTCTTTCCTGGGATTAACTAGGCAAAGCTTCTACCAAACTTGCTTGGCATCAGGATAATTTGTGATTTCATGTTCGACTATTTTTGGATCAATTCCTAGCATTTCCTCCTAAGACCATGCAAAAACATCGCAGAATTATTTAAAACAATCTGTGTAGATTTGAATCTCTTCAGAGGAATAGTTAGCTCCGACGAAAACATTCTCCATGATGCCAGGGATTCTGGAGATATTAATCAGTATAGTTTCAGCGATAGTTGCCATATTACCCTCAGCATAAACCTCATGTGTAGCTAAGGGATTAATAGGATAAGACCTATCTCCAGTCATAGTCAAGGTGAATTCTCCTGCTTCGATTCTTCTTAACTCTAGGAGGAAGTATGATCTGTGATGGAGATCATCCTAGGGTTTGGCCGGACTAGTCATTGCTTCAATTATTGCTTCGTCGAAGGGCAAGACTAAGTCTAACTCATCAATATCAGCGAGAGAACCTTGATCCCAAATAGGCTCTGAAATTGGATCTAAATCTTGTGCAAGAGTTGGATTGGTGTCGTCTGAAGCTTGCTGGACTAAAGAGTACACTACTTCGGCTATGGACAAGGGCATGGACATGCCAGGGTGCCCTATCCCTTCCATCTTGGTCGATGGGGAAGGAAGTATCCACGGATCATTGAAGTAAGTCATGCGAAATGATGAAACTTGGAAAATATCAACCTTATGGTGGTCTGATATGAACTTGACATCGCCTTGAGGGGGTGGATAATCAAAGGTACCCATCAAAGATGGGCACAAACCAACCCCTACGTTGACTATGCCTTGTTGGCAATTATCAATCATCGGGTTGCGGATGCCCCCAGTGAAGGGTTAGGTCTGGATAAAGACAATTGATCAATGGTCACAATCCGGTCCTCATGTGGAAACAACAAGACCTGAAAAACTATAGAAACAACTGCTTGCATGAAATAATTTCAACTCCTTCCTAACAAGAGATTGCAGTCGAGGGATGCGTCGACTACTTCTACCTCGAGGCACATGTTCTTCCATCCTAACTGCATGGGGAAAGAGGGAATGATACCATGTGGTCATAATGAATGACCATCAAAAGCAGTGAGAAGAGTAGGTGACGAAGACAAAATAGGCTGGCCAATGGCCTTCCAACATGCCAATAACATAATGCATGTCAAGGCACCCTCATCAACCACCGTGTGAAAAAATTTCTGAGAAAAATTTTTCATGGGGTAAGCCACTACTATCTGAAATGCTACGTGGTAAGGTAAACAAGGTTTTAAGTCGGTTGTATCTAGCATGATTGTAGCTAGATTACAAGTCTTGGTAGATCCTAAAGTAGATAACAAAGCTTTCCTCTAGGAAGGGCAGCTTTGGAGGACCTCCAAAGCGAACATCACACAAGGGGTTTGAGACAAATCCTCCACCATAGAACAATTATGGGCAGCCCTTGAGATTGGGTTGTGAGAAGCTTTCTTGAACACCCCTTTTGGGATGTGTGTCATTGTTTTGCCCAAAGTCTTCTCAATCTGGAGAGGAAGAGATGGGATTTCAGCTTCTTTTCCCTTCTTAGAAGTGCTTGGTTTACTGTATTCATGTGCTCTAATCGATATAAAAGCATCGCCTTTCATCATATACACATTCGCGGATGCCAGATTATTTGAAGATGGAGGGGGTCCTTGACTGCCCCCTTCAACGCTTGTAGAGGCTAGGGTTATGTTTTTCCCATGCTGAAATGGATTGGTTAACACGGCAAGTTGTTGTTGTGTCACAAACTTTTGGGCCTCTGCAAGCCGAGGACATTGGTGGGTCGGGTGGTCTTTTGTGCACAGGTTGCATGGATACCGTGCCTTTCATTTCTCAGTGTTGCCCCCGCCACCATTATTAGTGGGTTTCTTATACCCCTTGCCCTTCTTTCATTATTTTTTCTTTCCATCAGGTTGTTGGGTGGCCTTTGGATTTGTCGATTTCGTTGTGTGTACATCAGACGTTTGGGTAGGGGGAGCAGCCAAAAAAATAGTTTGGCTGGCTGCTATGTGTTGTATAGACAATTGTTGCAATTGCTTCGTCAGTTGTTCAACGGGCTTTGTTTGTGCTGAACCAACAATACCATCGGCATGTGGTCCATCTCTCTGTCTGGTTTTATCAAGTATTGAGTGTGGCACATCTGGAAAGATCTCGTATAATAAAATGGACTGAGAGTAGATTAGCTCAAGATGTTGAGCTCTCATGATGGCATATTCTTCGGAAAACACTCCCGACATCGTGACTTCTTTGGATAACTGTGGGACCAAAGACTTAAGAAACCACTCGAGCAATAATGTTGGTGGGACTGGCACCTTAATTAAACTCTTTCGGCGTCTCCATTCTTGGATGTGATCAGAGATATGGTCCACTTTTGTCTATTCAAAATTGGCCAGCAATTATGTGCCAGCGTCATATCTCACAAGTAATTGGAAATGGTTTCGGAAAGCCATTGCCAATTTTTCGAAGGAAGAGTATCTTGAGCGATCGAGCTCAATGTACCATTTCGTGGCACTCACAATGAGAGTACGTTGAAACAATCACAACTGTACGGATTCGTCTTTCAACGAGTTAGACGAGCACCAAATATGGAAGGTGGTCACATGATCTCCTAGATCTTCATTAGGCTTGGCTTCGAACTTTGGTATGTCTGAAGACAACTTCGTCGGCATAGGGGGCCAATGCGGATCGTGACAGATAGGGTCATTCAACAACCTTGTTAAGTCTGGCAAATGCAAGGTTGCCAACAAAGGTAGTTTGGGTTTTTGGTGATAACCATGGAAAAGGGGGCCTGTAGTTTGACTGGCACCAAGTTGTCAGGAAAATTTGGGTTGCTAGCTGGGGTTCTAGTAAAAACCATGGCCATGACCAGCGTACGGATTCTACGTGTGAGGAGACATCATCGGATGGTTCCCAAAATAGGACGTAGATGGTTGGGTGTGAAATACATTCGGAGGACATTGGGAAGGGTTGCCCCATGTCGATCCCATGGGCATAGGCATAGTAACTTGTCTGGGGTTCCATTGGTTGTGAAAATAATTCCCCCAGATCAACATTCCTGACGAGGGAACTGATCCTTGCCAAGAATTCCAAGGTCCTGATATGGAAGAAGTTTCTAGGTTTGCCCCCTGTGTAAGAATAGTACCCTGCATAGGATTAGGTTGGCCATAACCGGGTTTGCCCCCGGTCGGGAAAGCAGCAGACGAGAAAGTGTTGTTACCAAACACACCGAACAAAGAAAATGGTGTTGACCCTACCGGCATATTATGAGAAGGTGGTCCTTGACTCCCTACTCCAATTGAACTATAGTGTTTGTTTGGCCTGGTGGATTGCTGGTGGGTACCTCCGAGTGAAGGGGATGAAGGAGGTATATGACCTCCCCCATAAGGGAAAGTGATAAAAGGAGCTGAAGTGCCCCCCATGGGTCCTTGCAGAGGAGCATTAGAGTTCCCTTCCCCCATACCTAAAGTCTGAAAAGTGGAGTAGGATAGTACAGGACTTGGACCTGAGCTAGGCATCCCATATGAGAACGAAGGGCCTGTCGCACTCTATGTGAAAGGAGCAGTGGAGCTCGTGATCCTCCACTATGCAAGAAGATCAAAGACACACTAGGGCTTTCTATTCATTCAAAACAACACACACTAGGAAAATCCCTATAAGATAAAACAAGCAAATACTAAACTAATTGGAAGAACAGTTATAACAACCAACACTAAAGAAACTTACCGGTGCAAGTGAAAATTGAACACAAAATAACTCTCTGGTTATACTCTACAAAGCATGGCCCGATGTCTATCCTAGGTACCATGGTATACCCCCACAGTCACCTGTGTATGTCTCTAAGAAAGATAGGCAACTAGGTTGCCAACGCGCGAACAGTCACTAGGGGGGTATAGTCGACACTCGAGTAGACCATAATGAGTAGGGTATTGAGCTCGACACCTATCAAGAGTATCATAGGCAAGTGGTCTGGAAGACAACTGAGGACCTCGAACAGATTCAAGACCCACGAAGCTCCATGGAAAATGCAATCGACGGAATCCCAAGACAAGCCCTCTATATGTGTTCTCCACCACGATTGGTCCAGCTTTGGAGGGGTTATCTACGCTACCTTTCCACACGCGACCTTGTGTTTAGCCTTTATGTTAGAGGGGGGTCCTAGATAAATTTCACGATACTAGACTTGGACACTCCCTAACTCAGACTCCAATGTTTGATTTAATGGCCTTGAAGAGTTTCCTCTCCAACCTAATTCAAGGCCCTAACCCTAAACTAGTTGGTTGACCCTACAAACATAAAAAGTCTAATGAATTTTAGATTTAGCGTTAATTTTTATGGTTTTTCTTAAGTCAAAGGTTATGAAAGTGAAACTAGTGATGTTTGAAAGATGAAAAACAAATAAATAGAAAGTTGGAAACAAAATAACTTCTTCTTGAAAATAACTTTTCAAACTAAAAAAAAATTCTAAGATCTTTAAACAACAAACTCAAAGAAGGATTTCACTCAACTACGAGCTAATTGTGATCTAATTAAACCATCAAGAACTTATGAAATCAAAGGCTTTTCCTGGTTACTAATGCAAACCAACACTATTTAACCAAACAAAGAAATAAAAGTTTTTTTTTTTTTATTTGAATGCTCACAAAGCAAAAAGGAAAAATATCAACAAATAAAGACCAAGAAAACTTCTGGCCTAAGCGCAGGTCGCAAAGAGTCACTTTTAAAAATAACACACAAGCAAATTAAAATTGGACTCTCACAGTTGTCTAAAAACCCTATGAAAAGAAAATTTTGAAGAAAACTTCTTAATGAAAAAAAACAAAGGTATTGTTGTGATCAAACCTAAGTTACTGACCGCTATGACAGAGACCCAAAAAACTGAGAGGTATAACTCTTGTCAAAGGAAAAGATGTTTTCCTTACCCTAAACAAGAATTTTCTACACAGGCACGCTGCTGACAGTTCAACAACAAGCGTATGCATGCGAGCTATGTAAAGTCAAGGCACGTGTACATGTGTGTAGGCCTTATACAGGCCACGTGTATCTCTGAAACTCTAGGACAAATGAAAATCCAAGCAATCAAGCCCAGGCAGAGACTACTAGTATTGAGAACCAGGATCTCTTGAAGACTCAGACACTTACTTTAACAAAAGAAACAAAAAGAAAACAATTCAAGTAAAACTTCATAGAACAAACCAATCTAAGGTGAAACCTAAGCTATAGACTGCAAACAACAAAGACTAAAAAGAGTTCAAGAAAACCCTTGAGAAGGATTGTTTCTGACAGGGGAGAGGATGACTGCCTCTCTAAAAGAAATTTTCTGGAATCATACACGTGACTGACACTTCCTCAGCTAGCATGTACACGTGGGTTGTGGGAAGGTAGGGAGCGGGTACATGCGTTCAGACCTTATACAGGCCACGTGTACCTCTGTGGGTCTCGAAAAAAATGTTGTCAAGCAAAGAAATAGAGATAACTGGTATGGAGGACCAGAAACTCTACAAGCTCAAACTTTTGCACAAACTTTAAAAACAAGGAATGAAACCAGTTTTTAAAAATACCCAAGAAAAAACATTCCCAGAAACCCTAGAGATTCCCAATGGAGTCGCCAATTTTGTTGTGGGTGGGAAATCCCTACTACGGAATAGCACTAAGGGTTTTATCATGCATGCAAAAATGACCTAAAGATTCTTACTTTTTACCATCCTCCCATGCCTAAACCCCCATGACTCATATGTAAATACAAGGCTCAAGATATTAAGTTGATGTACCTTATTTTTCATGTTTGATGTCAATCCCTTTTCGTGCTTGGTCGTTCTTTGACTGCAACTCTCCTCCCAATGTTGACC
>JZKD02S0154677.1:119699-131604 GCA_000966675.3 Picea glauca | reverse complement strand
TAGAGATTTAATCAATCATACAATCAATATTCCAATAATGACAATCTCATATGGTGGGACAGAAAAATCAATTCTTTTATTAACTTCACAATGATACCTTACAATGATAAAGTCGCCTACTGCTCCTCGATCCTGGTCCTGGGATCTTCTTCCACTATCTTCCAACTACTTTGATCTATACTTCTCTTTGCACAAGGATGGCTAAAGGTTGGGACAAAGGGAATGCTTAATCGAGTATAGTTTCTTTACTATGATTCTCCTCCTTTCAAATGGGATCCCTAACCCTTCTTTTATACGCTAGAAGAATCTAGGTATTTGGTCAAGTGACCGGCCATGCATGGCCGAAAGGTTTACTTAACTTACCCAAAGCTGTGTGTTCCATCAAAAAATTTCCTTTTTCCGTGCTTTTATAGGTACACATGGGTTGTCTTGGGTCAGCTAGCGTGTACACGCATGCAGTAATGAAGTAGGGCGCGTGGGGCTTCATAAAAGGGGTTTTTAAGAACAGTTGTTCAGCAATGTTTTGGCAAAGAAGGAATATGAGATGGCCTGAGGCCAAGTAAGCACTTCTGGTGAAAATTAGGGTTATAACAATACTGAATAATTGAGTGTATGATTCAAGGTGTCTGCTCCATGCAATCAACATCATAATCATCCATTTCTTGTAGATAGTAAAACAGATTTGATATTCCGATAACAATACTAATTATTATTCAAAAGAGACTAGCTACATAGTCATAGATTTTGTAGCTAGTATTATTATTAGCAAAAGAAATCAAACTAAATCTCCCTATTTCGATTCTTCATAAAAAAATGGAATAAAATAAAATAAAATAATCGTTTTATCATTAGAAATTAGCCAAAGAAGGAACTAACAGTTCGGAATTTATGATAGCCTTGAAACTGGTTGTATTTTTAATGATTATATTCCCATCCATTTTGAATCTTTTATTTTTCCTCTCTGTGTGTGCCTTCAATTCTAGGTTCTCTCATTCCAATAAAGCATTCTGAGAATTCAAGAATTTAACTTGAGCCTGTAAGAGCGGAATATCTCTATAATAACGTTCTATCTAGTCTAAGAAATTGTCGCAGTGCACGGAGGCAATGTTAGAGTGACGTGGAATAAAATCGACAATGGGTACTTCATTTTTCTCTGTGGCTTTTTCTAGGTCATCACTAATACCTGCAAACCCTTCTTTTCTTTTGAGACATGGGGGTAACTTAGACACAAAGTCATACTGTTCAACCTGGGTAATAGCCTCTTTCCTGGGACACTGATTTTTTGCATCTTCACGAGCTAAGAAATCATTTATTTCTCGGTCTGAGCACTGATCATTGATCTCGATCATAGCAATCGAGATTAAATGATCACTCTTTCGATTTCTTAAGTTCCTAGAAATCAATCGACCATCATTCTTATTCTTGAAATTTAAATCCGATCTTTGTTGTTTCTTTCCCTTACAGAATTTCTTCACAACATGTTTATCATTATTATTCAAATTAGATCCATTCATGGGAATAGGGTGATGTTTCCCTTTCAATTCACTAATTACCTATTCCAAAGATTTCTTTGGTGAAAATATACATGAAAATTTCTTATCCATAGGGGTTTCATCAACAATAGAAGCCGATTCATTTAATTCGGAGCCATCAAGTGAATTGCAGACCTGGAGTTTGGTCACTAGTATTTCCAAATTAGGGTTTACAATTAGATGAGGGTTGACTGTATCGTTGACCTGGGTGAAGCCATTTTCGCTCAGAAAACTCTCCCAATTGTCACCAATTTGCGACAGGTGAGAGACCAATAGGATCTTAATGAGCCCATGGTGGAACAGACTCGACAGAGAATTCATACCCTATCATTTATAGCATTTAGACATTTTGTAAAGGCTCATTAATAGGTAAAATGACATGTTCAACTTGAACCCTCTGAATAACATAAGCAACCAAATGTGGTAAAGAAAAACCAATCCATACCGGCCTTCACATGTGATAAACCGTTTCAAAATTAAAAAGATACTTTTCCATCTAGGTTTGAGAAAAGAAATGGGAATACCTTTTGGACAACAAGTGGATTTACGGGAAAACATGAATAAACTCCATGGAACATCGCCCATTTTAGCATTCTTAAACCACTTTTCTCCTTTCAATGGGAGTCTTGTAACCCTACTTATGAAATCCTCTATTATTTCTAATTGTACATCCCTAACCTTGGCCCTAAAAACGTCAAAAGTATGTGCAAAAGCCTGTGCAATCGGGAGGTTGTAGTGTTCAAACTTCTTGAGGAACACATCCCACACATGAGCCTTTAGGTCATATATGGTATCATCATGGGACAAAAGAGCTTGGCCACCATTCTTCTCGATACAAACTACAGGTTCCATTGCCACTAGGAAAAGGATACAACAACTACCATAGGGTGTAGGTTTCATCTTCCAGAAGATGAGGAGTAGAGAGAGGTCTGTGTGATATGTAATGGCATGAAAATTCCAAAGTTTAGGGACTATCATAACCTGGAAAGAAGAGTTGGGGAAAATGAAAAAAATAGAGAGCTCGTAAAACTACGAGCCACTACCCACGATGAATGAAAAACTCTCCATAGTACAAAACCCCAATTCACATAATGAATGATCTCATTAATGTTCAAGCCAGCAAAGTGAATTGAAAAATGTAGGTATAGCATGCCTATACCAATTGACATGAATGATGATATAACAGATGAACTCATGAGAACTATATGAAACGTTAAACCAACATTTTAGTGGGCTCGAACATTTCACAAATTATTTCAACGATCAACTATAGAACCAATGCAGTCACGATATCCATAATACATAAAGATTTCGATGGTGGATTAATCCTTAAGTTCATAAGAATTGAGTTTTAACCATATATGGGTGCCTTTAAAACAATATTTATAAGGTAAAATATATGAAACCGAGCCCCAAGTTTTATATTTAAATTCATGCTTACAGTCATGAATTTAAAACAAGACAAACAAAAATGCAAATGAAAACTCAATAAGGTAAGCTTAACCCAATCATCACTTCAAAACTCTGAAACACAAACATTTACAAATGAAAGGTGATGGTAGTTATAGAAAGAAATAATCTCTTTGTGGGAACTTTGATTGTAACAAGAATCGAAAATTATTGGTGGTTGCCGACAATTGGGACATACTGGGTGAAGCAGTTATCTCTGCATCACCAGAAAATTCATGTTAGGGTGAGTCAGATGAAATGAATTTTTAGAAATATTTAACAACAGGTCAAGCATTCTAATCATAAATCAAAAATAATGTAGTTTAGCATCAAATGTATTTCTGTCTAAAAAAAAAATGTAATCTGGCATCTAACATATATTACGAGTGCAACGATGTTTATGCAGTTGACTTCGATACTATTGGCAAGGCCACTATTGCCAGCAAGCATCCATAGCCTTGGAAGGGATGTCATTTAACCCACTCTAGTACCTCTATCCTATACAAGAGTCATCCATTCATGATACGAAACATCTTTACACTTGATCAAATTAAAAGACATACCTGAGGATCTTCTTAACTTGGCATTGCTTCACTACCAACAGGCTTGTTCAGTACCCCGGCAAAGTTTCCTTGGTATCATGAATGCATTTACCGACTGGCAGTAGACCTGTTCAGTGTCTCGGTGAGTGTACAGACACTTCCCACACATTAAAGTGTTTTCAACCCTCCAGAATTTGTTTATAACTTCCAGAACTTCATAATTATCAAGAGGGCGGGGTGATACTGAAATATCACAGTTTGGAATGAAAATTTTGATCATTTACAAATTATTGTCCTGTTTTGATGACCTTCATCACGATTTCGACACTTGGATTTCTATTAGGAAACCATCTTGAGGATGGGAAGGTACAATCGAGTTGTTTTCCTTAAAACGAGGACAATGTTAGAAGTATGTTAATAATAATCGTGTCTTCTTGTAATTTCAATGAGAAATCGGAAACATTGATTTGAACATAAACTTACTTCTGTTGATCTAAGTTTTAGCATTTATTGCTCAAGTACTTAAGGAGTTATCAACTGCTGCTAATGAATGATAATTATGATTCCCTTCCACAAATGTAATGGTGACTCAAACATAACTATTTTAGAAAACAAATCATAATTAAGAAAAATGAATAGAACCAAAATAAAAACAAAAAGAAAACATCAAAATATTTACAGAAGGGTGGAACAAAAATTATCAGGTGAAATACCTCTTCAGGGCTTGGCCATTCATTGAGAAAGTGTCTGGTTGTCCCTCCAAATTGTGCAGACGGAAAGATATGGGGCCTGATTTTTCACAAATTACAAATGGTCCTAGCCATGGGTTTTGGAACTTGGTATGTTCCCTCTTACCCTCATGGCCTTTGTCCCACTTGAGAACCAAATATCTGACATCAAAATTCCTATCTGAAGATGAATTTGAATAAAACCATCTTTTTACAATTTGTTGGTGTTGATCCAATTTCTTCTTTGCTTGTGTTCTCACTTCCTCTAGTTTTAATAAGACATTTATTCAATTTTCTAGAGGAGTGCACTCCTCTTCTTGAACTTTATGCGATAATTGCAGGGAAGGAAGAAGACGTTCAGGGGGAGAATTGATTCTCTTCCATAGACGAGAAAGATAGGGGAATTACCAACAGAGGATTTTGGGGTTACCCTATTATCCCAAAGTGCATTATACAGTGCATTGTGCCAGTTCATGTGATTTTCTGAAATTGTCCTTTTAATAATATTGATTAAATTTTATTCATTGATTCTGCTAAGCCATTTCCTTAAGGGTAGTAGCTTGCAAAATACTTCAATTTAATCCTTATTTCTAGAGAAAAAACATTCATATCAAGGGACAAAACTTAAGAAGCATTATAAAAAACCAGACATTCGGGAATGTCGAATCGAGTGATGATATGAGAGTTCAAAAAAGATATTACCTGATTTGTGTTTACCACTTTTAAAGGTACAACTTCTAACCATCTTGTAAAATAGTCTGTTGCTATAAGGATATACTTGTGTTGTTGTGAAGAAGAGGGATTAATTGGTCCTATTATGTCTAGGCTCCATTGGTGAAAAGGTGTATCTACAGTAATAGGTTGTAAAGGGAATGTTTCCTTCTTTACCCGTCCTACAACCATTTGGCAGATTATTCATTTATGGGACAACGTATGGGCATATTTAAAAAAAATAGGCCAATAGTACCCAACTCTTAACGCTTTGTGGGCAGTGGTATCTCCACCTAAGTGGCCATCAGCTTCTCTTGCATGAAGTTCAGATAACAATTTTTCTAACTCTTCGTTTTCTAAACAACGTAGGAAAATGCCATCAAAGTTCTTTCGAAATACTACATCATTTATTAACCAGAGAGAAGTAGATCTAAGCCTAAGTGCTCTTCTGTTTTTAGGGTCAATCTTGCGGGAAGAAGATCCATGCATTAAATAAAATTTAATGTTCTCATACCAAGAATTGACAGTAGCTTGTGCACAACTGATCTGTTTTTTGTTATGTCGATTCACAGTTGAGGTATTTATTTGACTTTCTTGTTCTTCAACTGAATCAACCACTAGTTTACATAGGCCTTGACCTCTAAAAATTTGTCCAGGCATTATTTCAAGGTCATATTCCTGTAGTGACATCATCCAATTAGCCTTTTTCTCACCCAGCACTTTTTGTACTAACAACTTTCCCACAGCAGGGTAAGGAACAATAACCTTGGTTATGGATTTCAATAGGTACGACCAAAAGTGTTTGACTACTTTGAAAACAACATATGCATGTTGATATACTACTGGGTAATTAAGCTCTACTCCTATAAAAGATGAGCTCATGAAGGCAATGGGTATCTCATTGCTTTTAGTGTTTTTCTATGTAAGCACAACAACATAAGATTGGTCAGATGCAAAAGTGCAAAGAGTGAAATCCTGAGAAAAGTTGGGACTCATAAAGGAAGGGGCTTCTATTATTGATTTTCTAATTGAATCGAAAGCCTAACTTTCTTGTGATCCCCAATGATACAAAACATCCTTTTTAATTAAATTATGTAATGGTCTAACCATTTCTAAGAAGATTGGGACAAACCTTCTGACAAAATTAATCTTGCCCAAAAAGGACTGCATGGCTTTTTTGGAAGAAGGAGGGGGGAGTTTACAAATATCTTGGGTTCTTTCGGGGTCAATAATCATTCCATCCTTAGGCACTATAAATTTAAGCAGCTTTCCTTGCTCTACTGTAAAGACCGATTTCTTAGGGTTGAGAGATATGTCAAACTTGTGGCATCGTTCTAGGACAGCCCTAAGGTGAGACAAGTGATATTTCTTGATTTTAGAGAAGATGGTGACATCATTGAGATAGACCACGACTAACTGGTTAATGAGGCCACGGAAAGAAATATCCATTGCTCTCTGGAAAGTGGTGTCGACGTTTATCAGTCTGAAAGGCATTTTCCTGTAGGCATAAGTGCCCCATGGAGTACAAAATGTGATTTTAAGCTGTTCTGAGGGAGACATAAGGACCTAGTTGTATCCCGAAAAACCATCTAACAGAGATAGTCTTTCGGAACCAGACACTTGTTTTAGAATTTGTTCCATTGGAGACACAGATTAGTTGTCTTTATCAGATGCCCGGTTTAAGTTCTAAAAATCGACACAGAGTCGAATTTCACCACTTTTCTCTCTTACAGGAACTAAATTAGACACACGTTGCGTGTGCCTAACCGAGAAAATTATCTTTGCAATTAGTAATTTTTTTATTTCCTTTTTAGCCGTGGGTTCTAATTTAGGATGCATCTTCCTCAATTTATGTTGAAAAGGATGAGTATGGGGTTTCAAAGGGATTACATGTTGTATGATGTTGGGGTCAAATGTTTTCAAGTCATCATACGTCCAAGCAAGTACATCTTTAAATTCTTTAAATAAATTTATAAAAGAGGATCTTTCTTGCTCGGAACATCCCTTTCCCAGATTAATATTTTGAGGATTATCTCTTGTTCCCAAATTAATTGTTTCATAGATCAAAGAGGAATTGTTATTTTTACAATTTACTGTCCCCCCTAAATTTATCATGCAAGTCATAAAATTTCTCTAATCTCACAATATATCTGGGGATAGAGTTTACTACCTCATACATTGATTCAGGAGATCGAGGATCAGATATTACCATGAAGTTTCAGAGGTTCTCTTCATGAGTGCCTTCATCAATGACTGCACCTTGGAAGGTGTCTTCCATATGCAGAAAGTTGATGATCTGCTGGTCATCATCAAATACTATCCAATTTGTGATGTTATCTGGGATCGACGGCCTGAATGATAGTTCAATTGAAAATGCATTAGGGGAGAGACCTTCAGTCGACAATAGTTTAGAAGCAACATTGGTCAATACATAAACTTCTAAATTACTCAATCTAGGAATGGAATTTATATTAAATGCTGAAAATTTATGCATCAAACTCCATACCTCGGTTTGGTAGATTTTCAGATGTGGTGACAAACAGTGTATGGCGTTTCTTACCTGCTTGACCATGATTTCTGAATCACCAAATACTATCAAGTTTTTCACATCCATATCCAATGCTTTCCTAAGTCCTTGTAGAAGTGATTTGTACTTGACCGTGTTATTAGTACATTCAAACTCTAATCGACAAGCAATAAAAGTCTTATTACCTATGAGATCGATGAGTACACAACCATCACTTGCTCCTTCTTTGGATTTGGATCTACCAAAGTATAAGGACCAGATATATCTGTCGTCAGAAGTACTTGGCATGCTTGGAAAAGATGGTGTTTGAGTATAAGTTGTAACTTCAAATTGCTACCCAGAATCAGTGATAGAAGAAATTTTGGTCATGAAATTACCAAAGAAGGTATTCAATCCTTATGTTTCAAATCAATTTGCAGATGTAACGAAAGGCTCATTTGTATCATTTAGATCTGTTACAGTATGCTTGAGATAAAGTTCTCTGTTTATTCTGATTTTTTTGGGCTGTTCATTTTCACGAAGCCACAAATGAGACCAATCTGTGGGAAAGTAACCGTGCAACTGTTATGACCAATCCCTACATAAAAATAGGCCATAAACTTCAGGGATATCAACAACGATAATATCAATTATCTGATGAAATTTAGGATTGGATAATAGTCTAGTCAGCACATTCTTAAGGTCACCAATTACTTTAACGTTTGTTCGATCTAGCTGAATGATTTTGAGATCAAAAGGTTTAACTTTTGCATTAATTTTTTGGCATACAGATAGAGGCATCACTTTTGATGATGCATTAGAATCGACCATACAATTATGTACATTCCTAATAAAAATTTCAAAGGTTAACAAAAAGGGGGGGACATTTTTCCGAGTGTTAACAGAAGAATTCTGTTGATTTTTTGTTGTTGTCCCTAAAACAGTTTTATCTACATTTGCTACAGTTTTTTCTGCTAAGTTCCTTTTGTCTGGAGGTTCAGACACCTTTTTAGATGGGACATTTTTAGCTGTATTTAAATCAATTTATGTTGATTTTTGCTGCTACGATCGTTCTTTTTACTGTTTTCAACGATGCTTTGAAGCATTTTCTACAAAATAAGGGGAAATTTTAGCAATTCAAAAGCATAAATATTATCCCTCAATTTTTTCAGATCTTCAATTAAATCGTATTCTAAAATTGGGGCTATTAATCTTTGTTTAATTTTAGTTTTCTTTTACCGTTTCGAAAGAACCTTTTTACTTACTTCAAAAGGGGGTTTATTTTGCATTTTACTTTTTGTGTTGTAGGGGTGGATAGTTTCATAATTCACTTGGAAGATATTGTTCGACAAGTGACCGAAAATAGGGGGAGATGAATCCTCCTCTTCTTGTAGCTCTTCCTCAACTGCATCCTCAGAATTTTCATGAGGAACAGAAGCAGAATTATCATGTGCTTCTAAGATGGTTTGCAAAGTATACTGTAAACTTTCAAAATTTAGACCTTCCATGGTCAGGTTTGGTCGGTTAGGAGGAAAGGGTTTTCTGAAAGGAGTTTTAAAAATTCCTTTGCTTGTGGATGCCTCCTCGACAGATCTCTTCAATTCAACAACCTGATTGAACATTTTTTGGAAATATTTTTGCAATCTCTCTAAGTCTAAAGTTTCTTGTTGATTTTTAGTTTGAGGAGGCCTGGTGAGAATTTCTATTTTCTTCTTAGACAACGGGGTTGTTTCAGCTTCACTATTAAGATTATCCTTTAATATCAAAATATCTTTCTCAATTTGAATTGCCTCCCCAAATTCTTCCAACAAAGTGTTATTTTTAGACCGTTTGACCCATATGGCCATATTATTGTGCAAGGATTTAGCATAATATGCAACAATTAAACTTTCTGCGAGCATCGAATCTATAGGGTTTTTGTTCTTTAAAGTTAGAAATCTTTGGTAAAAGTCTTTCACTTTTTCTTTAAGGCTCATTTTTAAGCTTGATAGTTCCATAACGAAGACTTCCAGAGATTTATCATCTCCAAATTTTTCAAGAAAACAAGTTTCAAACTTGTCCCAAGAGATGATGGTCTGGGGTTGTTGAGAAAAATACCATGTGGAGGCATTTCCCTCAAAAGTATAAGGAAATAATCTGCATACTACATCCTCATGTTCAACACTCTGGAGTCTAATGGCCAACATAAATTTTTTGATGTGATCTTCAGCGGATTGCTTTGAATCTGGATCGAATTTAGGCATCCATTTCTCTGGATGTTTCGGTAATGGGTGTTGGGGTCTAGGTACAGCCATGACATCTTGATCGAGCCAAGGTCTGGCAGGATTTTTTTGGTTTTCCATGGGTTTTGGTGGTGTCAAAGGTTGTGATGGTTCTGATGAAGAAATGCCTTCATCTGAAGGCTCTTCTCCTGAAGAGGATGGAGATGAACTAGGTGGGGAAGGTGGAATACTAGATCCTCCAGCTCCAAGAATGGATGTTTCAATAGGATTGGTGTATTACCACCTAAAGGGTTTTCGGGTAGACCAATGCCTTGAAGCTGTTGTTGGATATCTGTGAACTCAATGGGTTGATTAAGTGGCCTGATGGGTTGTTTGATATGATACGAGCTAAGGATCTATGCATTCTTATGAGTGACTGTCGAACAATTTCTTGGACGTCGATCCCTTGAGGAACTAGTGTCACTAGTTCAATGGGAATATCAGGGTTATCGTTTGATGTAGTTGTTGTTTCAAGTGTAACATTATTGTCTGAGCGACTATGCGTTATGACAGGAGTGTGAGTGTGTGGGGGAGGAGTCTTGCGACCTCCACGTGCCATTAATTTAATTCAATCCCTCATTCTAGTGCCATTTGTTGACGAGCGTAAATGACACACCATCAAATGGAAGGTCAAATCCAAACCGGGGTTGTCTAAATAACCCAAGCCATTTGGAATGAAATGACCTGACGGGTTTAATGACTCTGTTGGCCAACTAAAGTCCTAAAAATAATAAAATAAATGAAACTAATCTATGAATCTATAATACTAAAGATATAAATTTAATAATGTATGAACGTCAAAAAAGGAATATGGATATGTGCATATGGTTATGAACAATATAGATACAACTTGCAAGATTTATAGGATATCTTATGAAATAGATGTTTTTGAACGTGTTTATAAAGTAGATAAAGAAAGCACATACATTTTTCTTTTCTTCCTTTTAATATTTAAAATCTAAAACAAACACTAAAGAATACTAATCGAATGTGATTGAAATAAGAACAGATAAATAGTCAAAACTAATTCAAATTGTTCCTATTTCATTGATAAATTATTTAACTAAAGAACAAATAAACTAACCTGTAATTAATTAACTAAAATGAATTTGTGCTCCTGTGCAAATTGAGCTCCTAGTTATACTATTGATGTGGGAAACCTGTAACAGAATGGTACTAAAAATCCCAGAACAAACTCAAAGGTGTTTTGGAGAAGGAATATAAAAGCAAACTGATAAACAAACAGATCTTGTGATCTTATAATGATGAATACTTATAATAAAGGAAACTTAATACAAAGCATTCATGTAATACATCATTCAATATCCAGCATAAATCAATGATATTTTAATGAAGTATTGATCACAGATGTAATATAGAACAACAAATTACAGACATAATTAAAGTTCATAATTTGTCGGAAGATCCACAGTGTTGATGACATCTTGTCGTCGACGTTTCGGATCCATATCAGGATCCATCATCAGGACAAAAAAGTCTGAGAAAAATCAGACTCATACCAACCTAAGTGACTCTTTTACCACTAATATGATATTAATAAAACCTATAATTAACAAGAAGGTTAATAGTATTAATGCCAACCTTCTTATTAACATTAACATATATTAATATGATTAACACCCTATTTTTCTTGACTTAAACCTAATCTTCTGAACCGACCTTAAAACCTAATAACCCCTTTCACTTAATACTATTAAACTAACCTAACGTAACCTTAACCAACATAATACCTAATACCAACCTAAATGGTTTCTTCTTCTACCAGTGATATGATATTAATAAAACCTATTAACATCATTAATAGTATTAATGCCCCCTTTTATTAACATTAACATATATTAATTTGATTAACACCCTCTCTCTCTTGAACTTAACCTAATCTTCTAAACCGACCTTAAAACTAATAATCCCCTTGACTTACTTTATTAACATTATTATTATGACTTTTTACTATTAAACTAACGTAACCTTAATAATACCATTGAAAATTTAAACTAATTCTAATTCATTTCAGTCAACCCTAAATTTAGCCTTTTTTTTAACATAAAATAATTTAGCATTAATAATTTGAACCTAATTTTAGCCTATTTTATTAACCTTATTTTAACCCATAATTAACACCATATACCATATAGTTAAATTTAGCCTTTTTGAA
>JZKD02S0154677.1:75758-115628 GCA_000966675.3 Picea glauca | reverse complement strand
AAGTAGGTTGAGGCTTCATGTCCCCATAGCATGAGCTTATAGCCATTGGATTTGAGAGGGTTTAGCCTAGCCATAGCTACACTAGCCATCTCTTGTCTTGAGCTAGTTTTGAGCACAAATTGAAGAAAGAAGGCGTCCTAGGCCTAATTGAGTTTACACCTAGGGTTTCCTTCTAGGGTTTTCAAAAGACTTGCCATAACAACACTTTTCAGCCATAGGTTTATGCTTCTAAGCTAGCCGTTTTGTCAAGAAAGTCTTAAGGAAAGGAGTAAAGCTCTAGGCCTAGCTTTAGCTACACCTAGGTAAGCCTTTCTTCTTAGGGTTTAGGGTTTGTGGCCTTGCTATAGCAACACCATCAAACCCTAGCTCTCTTGTCTTTAAGTTTGAATCCTTTCTAAACCACTAGTCACATCTCCATTGACCCCATTAACCCAAGGCACTAGTCTAGAACCTCTTGCTTGAGCTTGTTATGCCTTAAATTCTTTCAAACTACTTCCAAAATTGCAACCCTACTAACCTAGCGTCTAAACCTAGATAGTTTTAAGACTAACCTTAAGATGATAATGTGTGGCCTTAAATAACTTTTTCTTAGATAGAAAGGTGCGGCCTTGTTGTCCCTTTATAGCCATGGTTTGGTTTTATCTTTTTGCTGGTTGAATTTGTCAAAACGTCCATCCTTGGCTAACTAACCTGCAGAACACCAAAAATTATATAGAGGTGACGTCACATTGCTTGGATATCTTGTGTATGCTTACAACGTTATGACTTTTCATACCTCTCGTGTTTGACATTGAGTTATTAATTACATTTGTGAGTTCATTTGCTAAAACGTTCCACTCTTTGTCATCATTTTGACCTATTGATTCAAGTTGACGTCATACCTACTGCAGAAATAATATAGGTGATGCAGCATTTTTATGTATGTGAGATGAATTGACATTGCATTAATGATATGATACAAAGCTTAATTGTGAATATTGAATTCTCCTTATATATTTGTTGAAAAAGTGATTTTGTCTTTGTTTTGATAATCATTGACTTCGTCAATAATTATATCTATTCATTGCTCATATATTCATTTGAAGATAGTCATTGATTTCATGAAGTACTAATCCACTGCAAGCACATTCTAGTTTTCTCTGTTTTGTCTCGCAAACAGGTGCATCATCAGTGGTTTTATCTCCTTGACTATCTCTTTGGGGCATCAATCTGTGAAAAGGAACTTCCTTAACCTGGTCCTTTACCCGTTAGCCTTTCATTAACCCAGATTTCCTTAGGGACGTCTCCCTTGGACTAGCCCTCCTAAATAGAAAGAGTTCCCCATCGAGGTGACAGTGGGTGGGGAAGCTCCTGTTACGCCGGTTTCAAGCCTTGACTCAAGCTCTTTTAACCTTTCCTATAAACCGTGCGATAACAGGTCTCTCCAAATTAGGATTTATAATTAGATGAGGGTTGATTGTATCGTCAACCTGGGTGAAGCCATTTTGGCTCAGAAAACTCTCCCAATTGTAACTGATTCGCGACAGGTGAGAGACCAACATGATCTTAATGAGCCTATGGTGGAACAGACTTGACAGAGAATACATACCTTGTCATTTATAGCATTTAGACATTTTGTAAAGACTCATTAATAGGTAAAATGACATGTTCAACTCAAACCCTATGAATAACATAATCAACCGAATGTGGTTCATAAAAACCAATCCATACCGGCCTTCACATGTGATAAACTATTTCAAAATTAAAAGGAGACTCTGCCATCTAGGTTTGAGAAAAGCAATGGGAAGACCTTTTGGAAAGAAAGTGGATTCACAGGAAACCATGAATAAACTCCATGGAACATCGTCCATTTTAGCGTTCTTAAACCACTTTTCTCCTTTCAATCGAAGTCATGTTGCCCTTCTTATGAAATCCTCTGTTATTTCTAACTGTACATCCTCGACCTTGGCCCTAAAACTATCAAAAGTCTGTGCAAAAGCTTGTGCAACAGGGAGGTTGTAGCCTTCAAAATTCTTAAGGAACACATCCCATGCATGAACCTTCAGGTCATCTATGGCTTCATCATTGGACAAAAGAGATTGGAAACTGTTTGGCTCGATATGAACTATAGGTTCCATTTCTACTGCAAAAAGGATACAATAGCTACCACAGGGTGTAGGTTTCATCTTCCAAAACACAAGGAGCAAAGAGAGGTCTATGTGAAATGTAATGGCATGAAAATTTCAAAGTTTGGGGACTATCATAACTTGGAAAGAAGAGTTGGGGAAAATGAAAAAAATAGAGAGCTTGTAAAACTACGAGCCACTACCCACGATGAATGACAAACCCTCCATATTACAAAACCCCAATTTGTATAATGAATGATCTCATTAATTCTCAAGCGAGCAAATTGAATTGAAAATCTAGGTACAACATGCATGTTCCAATTGAAATGAATGTTTATATAACAATTGAACTCATCAGAACTATATGAAACGTTAAACCAACGTTTTTGTGGGCTCGAACATTTCACAAATTAATTCAACTATCAACTATAGAACCAATGCAGTCACGATATCCATAATACATAAATATTTCGATGGTGGATTAATCAATAAGCTCATAAGACTTGAGTTTTAACCATATATGGATGCCTTTAAAATGATATTTCTAAGGTAAAAGATATGAAACCAAGCCCCAAGATTTATATTTAAATTCATGCTTACATTCATGAATTTAAAACAAGACAAACGAAAATGCAAATGAAAACTCAATCAGGTAAGATTAACCCAATCATCGCTTCGAAACTCGGCAACATAAACATTTACAAATCAAAGGTGATGGCAGCTACAGAAAGAAATCACCTCTTTGTGGGAACTTTGACTGTAACAAGAATAAAAAATTATTGGTGGCTGCCAAAACATACCCAAGATGGGGCTTAACTCCACCAGGGTAAAAAGGTTCCTAATTCCAGGCTAAGGTATGATACTTAGAACACTTTCTCAGTCCAATGTGCCACTACTACAACTAGTCTACAATTCCTCATTCCCCACAAACCGGTTACACCGAAGAAAGTTTTCCCCTTATTTTCTCAATGGTCCCTCAGCTACCCCACTTCCCTTCTAGGGTTCTACTCCCATCTCAACAGGGAACAATTCCCAGCAAAACTCTCACCTGGAGAGAATGCTCATGGGCCTGAAAACCTTCCTCTTCAACAACATAGCTCTCACCTAGAGAGACTTCTCATGGGATTGACGACCCACCTCTTCGAAAGAATGTCTCTCACCTAGAGAGAATGCTCACAGGCTTAAAAACATGCCTCTTCGACAACAAAGATATGGTTAGAAAAAAAAAAAAAAACCATAGAATTTCTTTCTCTACAGAGAAGGTAATAGTCATTTTGCCCCCAAAAATCTGACACCTTCTCCCCTTGAGAAAATGAAAAATCCCACCAAATACACTAAGACCAGCAACATATATTGCATGACTTCAACTTAACACTTGTCACTTTAAGAAGTATCTTTAGCCACTTGGTGACTCGTTTCCTACCCCTCAAAAACTTAGGATAATAATTATCCATAATTACACTTTTCCATAAATATTAATAAAATATTCCCTAGGACCTAAGTCCTACCCCCTTTTTTCCTTTTTTCTGGTGGAGTTATCCCCCCATCTCTTTTCATATGATATGTTTGTGCACAGTGATGTGATATTATTATTAATTGTGATTACATTTACATGGATAGGTGCACTGGCCTATTTTCACCCCGACTCACCAGCCTCATAAACACATAGGCTCTCTAACCTCAATACATATACATCCAAACACACACATGTTGACGATTAAAATCACAACGAATTTTTTGCCTGCAAAACATTGCTAAAGCCTATTATTATAAGCTAACAAGATATATAATACTAGTAGGTGGGACCCCCTTGTAGGTTGGGAGATCAGATTTAGTTCTTATTTCATGTTTATGCTGTTGCTCGACACTACTTACATGGTTGATGAAATCTTGGTTTCATAGGTGCTGGATAAGGCCTATTATGTGTTGGTTCTAATTGCGACAACTGAATGATGGATAAGGCATGTTATGTATTGTTTATGCTACTCTAGGTTCTAATTTCATGTTACGATGGCCTATGATATCCATTTTTATCATTGCCATCTATTCCTGGATTCATTACTGTGACACCGGCACAAGAGACATGTTATTAATAATATATAAGAGTGGTTGAAAAGAGATAAAAGAAATATAACAAAGTGAAAAAGGAAGGAACTATACTATACTAATATGCTACCCTATATGCATTGGAATTAAAATGATCGTTGTTATTACTAGCTAACAAGTAATATCTATGTGATTTATTGGTTATATGAAACATGGTTGATATGCATTATTGTATAGTTGGAATGGTAAGATATGATGTGAGTGGCACGTTTGACAAGTGATGGATGTGAATTATGATGCATGGTTTAATTGAATGAGTTAATGGGAGGTTGGCTGGCATGTACTAAGGAATTGAATGAGTGGGGGTGGAGGCGACGGGCATTTACTGCATGTCACTCATACTCCTTCCATTGGCCACCACCCTAGTTTGGATATTGTTCAACTATTTTTTGTTGTGGTTAGGCCCCGACTTTCAAGCAGTGGAAGAACCGCTCGGCCAACTCGCGTTTTTAAGGTGATTTTGGTTACAGGTATGTATTTTCTCCATCCATGAATCTGCTCTGGTTATGAAATAGATATCGGCTCGAGATGTATGGATTTGTGCTTTCCTTAAGTCTGGCAATTGTGTAAATTTGTGATATTTTTCTCGAATGAATCGTTGGTGTGGTTTTCATTGCAATAATGTTTGAAGTCAAAGTGTTATTGATATTTATGAGTGTTAAAAGCCATGAAGGCTCTCTTTCATCCTTGTTGGTCTTGTTTGAAGGTTTTTTATTCGGTCCAAATGGCTGGCTTTATCCACACTTTCTTATCACCATACCCAGTCGTTTGTTGTTATGGGGTCCACTAGGTTTGAAATGCCTTGTGTTAGTGGGCATTGTTTCAATTGGGGATGGATTTGTTCATGTTGTTGATGGTTGCACAGTGGGTTATATTGCTTTTTCTCGTATCTATTTTATTTCAGAATTGTCAGTTAGTTGATTGGGAAAACCATGAGGGTTATACCCTACATGTTCTAAAGGTTCTTGCAGGACCAAAATGAATCTTGCTCCTATGTTCATAGTCTCTCCTATCACGGGAATTATCAGTCTATCTGTGAAGTCATTGGTGGTATACCTTGTGTGTGCATCGTTGGACTCAGAGGTTCTAACCCTATGTTGGGGGTCAACTTCAGTCTCCCTATGTTGGTCCACAGAGAAAACCCTTGATTTCTCAAGCCCGGGTTTTTGATAGAGGGAACCGTTATGGCCTGTCGGGTATACTGTTGGTTCTTATGAGTTGCTGGTGTATGGTCAACAGTGTTCGATTTACGACTCATCTCTGTTGATTATGTTGACATTGGTGTTGGTTTTGGTATTTAGTCACTGCATTGGTTATTATGACAATCAAATTGATAACTTATCATGGTAATTTGGTTGATTGGAGAATTAGATTGAATTCAGAGTCATTATCTCTTACATTGTAATTGTTGAATTGTTAACCCAACATTAGTTTACAATTGATTAATGCACAACGATGCTTCATGCATGATGCGTGGGTATGTGTGTCATTCCTACAAAATGTTAAGTTGAGTAAATGATTGTTGTGATTATGTGTTTTAAATCCCCAAATGGGAGTATTACAGTCGCAGTAATTATGGCATGGCCATCCACTGTATATGTTATAATAATATTTGATTGCACCATCATAGAGGGTCATGGGTTTTTAAATACGCTTGCTGCAATTTGATCAATTTGTGTATGAGATCAGGCATATTGTTGTTTCCTCGTTGTATTGGATTGATAGCCTAGCATTGTGGATGTTTAGATTTAGAGTGATTGAACTTGTATAGTCACAGAAATGCTCTTGCATTTTGTCGAATGGTTTGTGTATTCCACAACATAGTATGTGTTGAAGGGTGATTGTTGTGTGTTTAAATGACAAGTCAGGATATATTGAGGATTATTTTTTAACTGTCCATTGTGTATGGTTGATGAATATCATGCATTGTTTCATAGATGGACACGGATTTTGTGACAATATGGTCTCATTACCACTTAATTGTTAAATGAGCTTGAGGAATGAAATCGGGCGTGATTTTAGGGTCTGTATTTGATTAGAAGAAATGAATCTAGACAGTGGTTGATGTTTTGATAGAACAGATTAGAACAAGTGAGTGTGTGTTCATTTAGAAATTGTTTAAATATTAACTGGGACAATTGAGAAGAAACAAAACTCTTGCAGGTTGTTGTGGAAGGCATATTGTCTTGTTTTGATGACACTGTGTTAATGGTTATGGATTACTTAATTAATTTTATGAACAATATCCGCTCTTGTCCCTACCATTTTCTTGCTTTTTGCTAATTACAACCTCATCACCTTCCCAAATTCATTTTTCACTCCCTATTCTTAAAATTTAATTATAGTTAATAAGGATTTTGTATTGAAGTAGTTTGAAATCATAGTTCTTGGTTGGATCACAGTAATATTTTATTTGGTTTGCATTACAATTGATTGTTTGTTGTCTTTGAGAAATAACCATGTTTATTTCCACCCTCATTTTATCATGTTTCAATCAATACAAACCCCTTGCATATCCCAGGACCTTTTGTGCACCGCCTGCTCATTGACAACAGTTAAACAATGTGTATGAATTGGATTGCATGAGTCTGATATGTTGTTGAGCCAAAGTCTATTTCATACTTTGAAAGAGTTTTGATGTATGGTTGTTAAGGGAACTATTTGTTAATCAATTATTCCTACATGAATGAGCTATTCAAATAAAAGGCTGAAAATCAAGGCCCACTATGCCCCTGTCAAAGGGAAAGCCACTACTGCCCCTTCTGCACCTTCAAATGATTATGATAAATCTATGTCCTCCCACATGCATTGGAGGGGCAATTTCTCTCATATGATCAATGATATGAGACTTAAAGACTCCACACAGCCTAAGGTAGGTTCAGGAGGATTAAAAGATTATAGCAACAACAAGGGAAAGATTGCCTCACAGACTAGAAAATGTGGATTTTAAGTTTTATTTATTTATTGTTGACGACAATTGACTTCATATTTTCGTATAGCATGTTTTTTGGATATGTTGGTAATATATTTTGGAAATAATTGCAAGTATCATTGAGATAAATTTCCAAATATGAATGTGATGATGGGAGTCACAAGGAGGGGTGTTTTGGCTTAATTAACTAAAGGGAGTCACAAGGGATCCCACCTACTAGTTATTATTTGTTTAAAACCCTTATTATGATTTATTACTTTCCCTCCTAACTAAAAAGTTGGTTGAGTTTTAATTAACTTAACTAATGAAGTCATTCAACTACTTCAACCAATTCTAATTTGATTAAAGGCAAAGGGAAAGGGAGGAACATGGAGGATAGAAGGAGGATCATACTAAGGTTTTCTCTTTGATTTTATGTTGAGATAGTTCATTTTTCATTCATTCCTTAATTTATCACAAGCCTGATTTTTTTTATGATAGTAGGGCCTTATTGTAGACAACAAGATTCAGGGTTGAATTACATCATTCAAACACTTGTTTTTCAAAGGTGTTGATCTAGCTTTGATAGTCTGTGTAGATTTTTCTGTTTGTGAATTAGTTTTCATCACTGAAAAAGGCTATTGTGCAGAGTCGAGTGGGCAACAATTGACAGCAAGCTGATCCATCTTTTAGAGTTCAATCTTTTATTTTCTGTTAGAGATCCTTTTGTATGTTCCATCAAGGATGTCTAAGTTTGACTTTGGTCCAAAACTTCTTTACGAAATTTTGTAAAGAGAATGAATCTTTGGTGAATTGGAATGAAATAAAGGATTTCTTTATGTCTCATATGTCTTGATTATCATCTTTGTGTCTTTGCTTCTATCTCTACATTTATTTCAGCAACTGTTATATTCACAAAATCATATAAATGATGAATTTTCCAGTAAGATTTTATTTATAAAAGGACTAGCTTAAGCACTTGTAATCAATACTTGTGAGTTAGGATATTAATTTTGATGGGTATAAACATAGGTTGACATTCCCTTCTATTTTTCTTTAGCCAAGAAGAATATGAAAATGCTTGAGTAAGACCATTCATATCTTTTCCACAACATTTATTTGGCAACCATACTGGGGAGATCTTCAATATCTCTCTAATTAATTTTTATACTCGATTTTCATCGACACATCTATTTTGCTAATATTGATTCTTTGACTATTTTATTTCTTAATGACTGTACTTGTTACAATGAATCCTAATATTGAGCCTGGTCTTCAAGATCATACCATCATTTATTTAAACCTATTTAACACCATTTTAGACACTACCAATACCCGTGTTGAGCTTAATCATTCATGGGCAACAATTGAATGAGATATTAGTGCTCAAGAATGTTGGGAAGCTAGACGTAGATAGCCTAGAAATCAATAGTAACCTTATTGTTTCTTTAGTTTTGGCCTTTCTTTCATGTCCTTAGACTCTCGTGTTTCTAGAAGAAGAAGAGGCTTATCACCTGAAATTAATTCTATTGCTGAAATAGGAGGAAGGAACGTTGTGTTATATACCCAAAAAAGTTCTCTAAGGAGAAATTTTTCTGATTCATTCAATTCGTCTTTCTTTTCCTCATCTATCATCCATAAGATGGAATCTAGTGGTGGTTTTGGTGGCACTGGAAGTGCTTCCTCCTCTTAGTATTCATCTTCATCAATGATTGGTAGCTTGTATAGCCATCATATCCCTATCCAATCCACCACATACCCCACCAAAGTAATTAAAAAGTATGGGCTTTTTCAGTTTGAAGAAGATGCCACAACCACTTCGTGGCATGTGTTCTCTCCTCTTAACCTAGCACATGTTACTCATCCACTTCCTAAATTCAAAGAACATATTCCTAGGTTTTCAGGAAATAACATTGTCACTATGAACAAACACCTGGTGTCATTTTCTAATGCTTGTCACAACATAGGGGCCAATGACAATGATACTTGCATGTTCTTATTCTTCAATTCCTTGGAAGGAAAGGCTGCGGCCAATTTCTTTGACCTTCCTCCTAAGATTCTATCTAATTGGGAGGAGTTAATCTATTGGTTCATGTCCACTTATGGGCAATCTAAAATCCTAGCAGAGAAGTTACAGGAATATAATAACGTCACCTATAATGATGGTGAGACCATCAAGTCTTTCAAATTCCATTTCACTAAGCTATAAAATCAGATCCGCGAACTCATTCGACCTCAAAACCAAGACGCTTTCATGCATTACTACAATGCATTGCCTTCCCCCTACTGTCATAGGCTTGAGGAAAAAGACATTGATAATCTTGGTTCTTCTCTGCATACTTTTTCAGAGTATGAAGAACAGCTTGAAAGAACAAGTCTTCCCCAGGGAGAATCAGTTAAATAGACAGACATGTCCTCCCTCTTACAACTAGTACAAGATATGAAAAATCGTATGATAGTGTATGAGAGAAAGGGGGCAATCTCCCCTCTCACCCCTAGAGCTTCATCCTCTTCTGCACCCCCCTTTAGAAACCTGATTGAAAATAATTTTCAGCCTAAATCTATGTTGCCTCGAAGTTGGTGTAAATTCTACGAGGAACACCACAAGGAAGCCAGATGTGAGGCAAGAAAGAGTTTCAGAGATAAGATCTTTAGTAAAAGACTAGAAACTACTATTTTTTTCCTAGATTTTGCAGAGCCAGAAGATGTCATGATCATCAATACTAGGAACAAAGCATATGCTTCCAAGGGAAAATTTGATCCTCCCTACAATTCTTCTAGCCCAAGTCATCCTCACCCACTGCTATTGTTCAGGTTCCTAAGGTTCCTAATGGTCAAGGAACAACCTCCCCTCTCCCCTCTTCCAAATACAATATCTTAAATCAGTTGGCCAACATCAAAGCAGATGCAACTCTTCTAGACATGGTTTTCGTCCCTGAGCAACAGAGGCAGCTGAAACAATTCATGGAAGCAAAATCTTCTAGTGTAGCCAACCTCTCTGAAGAGGTAAACAAAGAGGATTCATCTGTAAATAAAGTAGTTGTACATGAATTTAGATACCCTATAAAAAATCTCCATTTTTATATTTCTGTAAAGATTGTGGATAAAATTTCCCATTGTTGCCTCATCGATGGCATTTTGAGCCCAATTGTGATGTCGAAGATTATTATGGAAGAGCTAGGATTGTCTTGTACAAATGAAAATGCCAGAAGCATGCTCTCCTATAATAATCTACAACAAACAACCATAGGTGAGATTAAATATGTGACCTCAGTTTTGTGTGCTCATCCTGAAATAAGGACAACCCTCAATATTCAGGTAATTGATATGCCAGTAAGAAATTACTCAATCATCTTGGGAAGAGATTGTCAAGCCTTAACAGGTGGATACCTCTCACTTGACGAAACACATTTATCCGTTCCTCGGAATGAAAAAAACATTATAGTCCTTAGAGAGGGGAGGATATCACCTTACATAGAGAGTGTCCCACAGCCTAATGTAAACTATATCGAAGAGGAACTAGGAGTGTATTCCATATTTGTTTAGGAGGATAACATTCCCTTGGAAAACATTGATTTAGATGATGGTATGTTTCACATGCACTTTGATGGTTCATGCTCTAATGAAGGTAATGGAGCTGGAATTATCTTGATTTCTCCTGTTGGAAAAATCCATAAATTTTCTTATAGGTTGGAGTTTGCTTGCACAAATAATGTCACTAAATTTGAAGCTTTGTTATTGGGCATTAAGAATGCCTATAATCTTGGTTGTGGTCACCTTTCATTTTTTGGGGATTATGAGCTTGTTGTGAATCTTGTGCGTAAAATTTACTCTCCTAACAACAAGTTGATGAAATGATACACCCAAATTATTTGGGTGCTTATCTCGAACCTTTTATATTTCAATATCACTCATGTTAAGAGGGAGTTAAACTCAATGGTCGATCAATTAGTTGTTTTTGTAGCCTCCCCTAATCGGCATCTTCTGCCACACAGACTTGATTGTACCTTTCAATCTCTATATCGTCCACATATCCCCTACAATATAGAATCTTGGCAGGTCTTCCCTAACGATGAGAGAATTTGCGCTTTCATTCAAACTGAACCTTTTAAGCCTAAGGAAATTATATCCATAGAAGATAACAAGATTCCTAAAGGCTTGACTCCTCTAGAGAGTTCCTTTCCTTCAAGTGATGTAGGCAACAAGGAGAAACAGAAAGAAGACGAGTTGAAAAGGAAGGTGGGTGAAACCATCTCCTTGAACATTGGGACACCTGAAATTCCAAAGAATGTTAAAATAGGTGCCAAATGTTCATATGAAGAGAAAACGAAGTTTTCCAAGCTACTTGGTGAATTTTAAGATGTTTTTGCTTGGTCTTATGAGGATCTTTGTGGTTTTGATCTTGGTCTTATACATCATGCTATGCCCATTAAGGAAGGCATAAAACCAGTTAGGCAAAAACAAAGACCTATTAACCTTGTGCTAGAAGCAACTATTCGAAAGAAGTTGAAAAAAGTCTTGAAGACTGGAATCATGTTTCCGATCAAGTATTCTAAATGGGTTTCAAATTTGGTTCTTGTTCGGAAAACAACTGGTCAAATCAGATTATGCGCTGATTTTCACACATTAAATCGAGCTAGTATAAAAGATCACTTCCCTCTCCCTAACATGGAAATGATTTTGCAGCAAGTTGCAGGGTCACAAATCATGTCCTTACTTGACGGTTTTTCCAGTTACAATCAAATCAAGGTAAAAAGGGAATATAAATATATAAAACCACCTTTATTACTCGTTATGGTACCTTTGCTTATGAACATATGCCTTTTGGCTTATCTAATGCAGGTGCCAACTTTAAAAGAGATGCAAATAGCTTTTGACAATTTGATCAGTAAGAACATTCAGATCTACCTTGATGACTTAACAGTATACTCTAAAATCTGATCAGATCATTTTTGTCATCTGAGAAAAGTTCTCATGCGATGTAGGAAATTTGGCATTTCTCTAAATCCTTCCAAGTCCATTTTCAGCATTACCGATGGAAAGATCCTTGGACACATTGTCTCTGATTCATGAATAAGAATTGATCCTGAAAGGATTGTTGTTATCCTTAATCTGCCTTCTTCCACTTCCAAGAAGGAGGTTCAAGATTTTATGGGGGTTATTAACTTTGTCTGTAGGTTTGTTCCAGATTTTGTTGTGTTGGTTAAACCAATTCATAATCTTCTTAAGCAAGATCATTCTTTTTCTTGGACATATGATGTTGAAAATGATTTTGAAGGGATTAAGAAAGCAATCAGTTCCGCACCAGTTTTAGCAAAGCCAGATTTTGAGAAGGAATTCAATATATATACTAATGCCATTGAGGAAGCCATTTTTGTTGTCCTTGTGCAAAATGATGACCAAGGGAATGAAAAAACAGTGGCTTACATGAGTCAAAGTTTGTCTGATGATGAATTTAAATATTTGTTTATTGAGAAACATGTTTTCTCTCTTATTAAAGATGTTGAGAAGTTTTTCCACTTCATATTAGGTAAGCATACATTGGTAAAAGTCCCTTTACCTGTTGTCAAGTTTTTTTCTCTTAGAGACTTATCTTTCAAGGACGCTTGCACCTTGACCTGCCAAGATCCAAGAGCATGATTTGAATATCGTGACTTCTACCACTATCAAGGGGCGTGACTTATCCCTTCACTTAGCTCAACATGTTAAGAATAATGAAGAAATTGATGAAGAGGATAGTTGCCTATCAGCTCTCTTTTACATTTATAATCAAACCCTCCTATTGTCTGAATAGCCATGGTACAAAAATTTAATTTACTACTTACATAACCAAAGATGTCCAGACAATTTAGACCCTCATCAGAGGAGAAGGCTCTATCTTGAATCCACAAGATACATTATAACGTCCTCGGCCATCAACTCCACTGCCAGGAAATGCTACTACGCGAAACATTAACATACATATGTATATAACATGCATATTAAATAAAATTAATACATTTAACATTTATTTACTGCCATCATACAAACTTAAATAGAATTAAAATAAATCCACTTGCAACGGTATACATGATAATATTGCAAGCATCACAGACATGCATTTTAATTTAAATTAAACACATAATGATATTTATCTTTGAAACTGTAGTAACTCCACCAACTACATCTAGACCTTCCACAAACCTCCCAACCTTAGACCATGCTTATCATCACGCTCAGCAGTGGGTCACCTCCGATCTGGGACTAAGATCGAACCAAGGAAAGGGAATCCTAGACTGGGTTGAGGTTACAGAAAAACTGAATAGAGAAACCGGAAGGATTCTCTCCATGAGCCTTCTTATGCCCACTACTCATGGAATCTCATTCCCCACATGCCTGTTCCACCCGAGAGTATACACCTTCACAAGCACAGCCCATCGATGCTTCACCTCCCTCTCTAGGTCTCAGAAACAGGCCGAATCAAGAATTCTTAGAGATATGTAGTTGGTGTTGGACTCTCTCTGGGAGAAAACCACTTCCTAGCAGACTCTCTCACCTAGAGAGAGTTGCTCACAGACCTGAAAACCTGCCTCTTCTACCACGGACCGGACAACCCGCTTCTTCAACACACTCCTTGACTCATCTCCAGCCAAGTGAGGATAGCGACCATGGTTCAACAATCATTCACGCAAGGATGAAAGTAGCAACAATACATGGTCATGGCATCGTAGGCAGAAACAACCCACATTGAAACATGACACAACTAAGGAGATTACTCAGGTGTCGGGTTCCTTAGAAGACACAGAACGATTCATGGATTTTGGGTCTCAGGTGCATGCATGAATATTGCAAAGGTCGAATACAGAGGCCATGGGATTCATGGGAATACACTGGTCGGCTTCACAGTTCTAGTTTTCCGAGTGCGTGACAAGGAATCAATGCAGAGGTCGAACACGTTCAGATAGCGGACGGCCGAATGGAGGATGAACCCCCATCACGGCTCAATTCTTGGGTTAAATTTCATGTGCCTAGGCCGACACATGTTTCCCATGAAGATGCATGCACTCCATCAAGTATGCGTTCCCTTTTCCAGGAACTTAGGATAAAAGTATACCTTTCACACCACTTTGGAATAATAATAAATTATTATTCCCAAGGACTTAAGCCCCTAAGCTTAGCCTCTCTTTCCAATCTTTCAGACCCCTTTCCCTTACCCACCTTGTGGAAGCTTAGTCCCCCATCACTCTTTCTTCGTGGTTAGTCTACACCCAACAATGTTTAATCTTATTTAATGTTATGCATAATTACATATACAAAAATAGGTTCTTGGTCTTTAACACTTAGGCTCTCCGGACTAATAAACACATAAGCCCACCAGCTTATCAACACTTGGATCACCAGCCTATAAAACATTATTACAATTCATAAACATGATTACAATTCATAATATAATTGGGGCACATCCTTGGGGTATTACAATCCCCTCCCCTTATATTTGCATTTTCCTCAGTGCAACTCTTTATAGAGCATCAGCAAGATTTTCAAAATATTCAAAAAAATGTGGGTATTTTTCCCACATAGCATATTCATGTTCCCATGTCGCATCCTCGGAACCATACCAGGTCCACTAGACCTTTACAATCCCTATGGCTTGATTCCAGAGTTGTTTTTATTTCCAGTTCAATATGCGCACAGGATGCACTTGCAGGACACCTTATTGCTCCACCTGAATCACATTCCAATCGATAACATGATTAGAATAAGGTATATATTTCTTAAGAAATGAAACATGAAAAACATTATGTACAGTCATGGATGCAGGTAATGCAAGCATATATGAAACTAGCCCAATCCTTTTTAGGATTTCAAATGGCCCACAAAATCTATCTGCCAACTTGGCACAGTTTCCCAGCTTCAGGGAAATTCTATTGGCTTTCACTTTCAAGAAAACATGATCACCCACTTTAAAATCTCTGTGGGTTCTGGTTTTATCGGCATAACTTTTCTTCCTGTCTTGGGAAGCTTTCAAATTCTTCTTAATTTTTAGAATTTGTTCTTCCATTTCCTTGAGCAACTCTGACCCAACTACTGCCCTATCAGCTGGATTATCCCAGCTTACTGGAGTATTGCACTTTCTTCCATAAAGTGATTCAAATGGGCTCATCTTCAATGATGTTTGATACCCATTGTTGTAGGTGAATTCTACCAAATGTAGGTAGTCGTCCCATTTCGAAGGTTTGTTCATCACATACATCCTTAGTATGTCTTCTATTACTCAATTCACCCTCTCTGTTTGCCCATCTGACTCAGGATGGTAGGTTGTACTAAAGTTCATATTCGTTTCGAGCCTCTTGAATAACCCTTTCCAGAAATTTGAGGTAAATTTTGGGTTTCTGTCAGACACAATTGTCTTGGGAATTACGTGCAATCGTGCCACTTCCTTCATAAAGATGTTGGCAACATCCGTTGCCTTGTGAGTAGTCTTTAACAGAATGAAATAGGCATCTTTCATAAGATTGTACACCACCACCATGATTGATTCATGTTGCTTGCCTGTTCTGGACAATCCTGTGATGAAATTTATTGTCACTACCTCCCACTTCCACTCAGGAATGGGTAAAGGCTACAACAATCTTGTTGGGTGCCTACATTCAACTTTAACCTTCTGGCACTCCATACATATAGCGATGTATTATGCAATATCTTTCTTCATACCTGGCAAAAATTAATGGCTTTTGACAACTACCACAGTCTTCTGGTATCCAGGGTGCCCAGCATAAGGTACATTATGCATTTCTTTCAAAATCACAAGTTTCAAATACTGGACATTGGGTACATAAATTCTTTTCTTTTACAAAAGTATTCCATCAGCTCCAAGCTTATAATCTTCCACTCCTTGCAACATCTTACCTTGATGTAGCTTCGCTACCAATTTCCTGTATTGCAAGTCTGCGCTTATAGCTTCCAAAACTCTGCCCTTTATATCGGTTTGATACATGCTAATGGTTGTAGCATGTAATTCTTATACTCTCCTGCTAAGTGCATCAGCTTCTTTATTCTCCTTCCCTTTGATATGCTTGATATCAAAATAGTACTCATAGAGAAAATCCAACAACCTACTATGTCTAGCGTTCAAGGTTGGTGATCAAACAAGTACTTCAGACCGATATGGTCTGTCCTTAATTCAAACCTCCTTCCCATGAGGTAATGTATCCATTTCCTCAGAGCATGAATGATGGCCGCCAACTCCAAATCATGAGTTGTGTAGTTCTTTTCATGCTCTTTCAACTTTTTGGATTCATAACAAATTATGAATTCATTCTGACTGAGGACTCCTCCCAGACCTTCTTTGCATGCATCTGTGCACACCATGAAATATTCATTTGGGTCTATGATCCTCAGGATTGGAGCACTGGTTAACAATTGCTTCAATCGTTGGAAGCCTCTCTCACATTCCTCTGTCCACTGAAATTTCTTCTCCTTCCTTTGCAAGGAAGTGATAGGGTGAGCTATCCTTGAGAACCTTACGATAAACCTTCTGTAATATCCAACTAGACCCATAAGGGATCTGACTTACATCATGTTCTTTGGTGCTGACCATTATTTGATGGCCTCAATCTTCTCAAGATATACAACTATCCCATCTTTTGAAATGATATGCCCTAAGTAATGGACCTGCTCCTGATAAAATGAGCACTTTCTCAACTTGGCATACATTTGGTGCTCTCTTAGCACCTGCAACACCATCCTCAGATGTTGTTCATGCTCTTCCTCTGACATGGAATACACCTGAATATCATCCAGGAAGACTATAACAAACTTGTCTTGATAGTCCCTCAATACACCATTCATTGGGCACATAAAAACAATGGGTGTGTTTGACAGCCCAAACAACACCACTATGAACTCGTAATGACCATACCTTGTTCTAAAGGTGGTATTTCTTATTTCTTCATCCTTTATCCTTACCTGGTGATATCTCAACTTGAGGTCTATCTTCGAAAATTTCTTGGCATCCTTCAATTGATCGAATAGGTCATCAATCCTCAGTAGAGGATATTTGTTCTTACATTTACTTTGTTCAATTGTCTTAAATCGATACACAATATTAGGTCTCATCCTTCTTCTTCATGAAAAGGAATGGGGAACCCCAAGGTGACATGCTTGGGCATATATACCCCTTCTTCAGAAGCTCTTCAAGATACAATTACAACTCTTTCATCTCTGGTGTACTCATTCTGTAAGGATCTTTCGACACTAGATTTTCTCCAGGCATCAAATTTACAGATAAGTCAATATCTCTTTTTGGAGGTAGTCTGAGGACCTCCTGAAATACATCTTCAAACTCCTTTAGTACCGCATGATCTCCAATATTTGAGACCTCATTCTTTGATGTTTCCTCCACATGGGTTGCACATAATTGACAGCCTTTTCTATAGAACTTCTTCAACTGCATTGCTGATATTTCTCTGATAGCAACATCTCTAGGAATTCCTTGGACTATTTTCGAATTTCCTTCCTCATCTAGGCAAGTGAATGCCTTATTACGACATTCCAATATGGCATGGTACTGGTCCAACCAATCCATCCCAATTAGACAGTCATAAGAAACTAAATGAAGAATGTTCAATTTAGCCTTTGGGCTCAGTGCATTCATGTTCACTGGACAGGAATTAACTAACTTAGTGACCTTTCTCTTGGTTCCTGTAGCCAGCTACACTAACCAAGATTTTTCATGTTTGCTTCTTGACAATTGCAAACTTTCCACCACTCTAGGATCTATATAACTATGGCTATCCCCTGAATCAATTAAAATAGTAAAGGCATGGTTGTTGAACATACTTTCCACTTCAATCATGTGTGACTAATATTTATCTTGCTTGTTATCCAGGGCTGCGTAGATCCTTGGCATTCTATTGCCCATGTCTTTCACTATTTTATCTTCCTAAACATTATGGATATCTCTCACTTTTCCATTTTTGTGGGGACAATCTCTGTACTTGTGGCTCCCCTGACAGCCCCAACAATGAATGGGCATCTTCCTTGGCCTTTGTTCCCCTACATTATCCATTCTCAGCTCTCTAAACGATGGTTGTCCTTGAGGATTGTTTTTGAAAAAGGGTGGCTTAGTTCCCTTCTTCCTCTGATCCATCTGGAATTTCTTCTTGTCTTCCCAAGTCTTCCAAAAGGTAGGCTTCTCTCTTTGCTGCTCATATAAGCATTTTTCTCTTCTTATAGTTTCTTCCATGGTCTTAGGGTCATCATACTGGATCTTTTCACCAATGGAAGGTGGAAATCCACTCATATACCTTTGAATCTTGACAGTCTCATCCTTGATGAACAGAACATACTTCAATGATTCCAAAAATCTATGTTAGTACTTATCAATGGTCATGCTACCGAGCTTGAGTTCAAAGAACTCTTTCATATTTTTGCCATAGTATCTTTTAGTCAAGTATTTATTCTCGATATGGATGATTTTAGGGGTTAAATTTCGCTCATGGGCTAATTTTGCATGGTTTTTCCAAAAATGAGATTCGCTATTTTAAAAATGATTCGACCAAATTCTATAGGATAAAATTATTTTACCTTAAAAATAGCCAAAATTTTATAAAAACTATATAAAATACTTATAAATTTGAATATTTTTACAAAAATATCACCAAACATTTATAGTTGACATATGAAGGATTAGTAAGATTAGCCAAGGTTTCTACATTTTAAAATAAATTTCCATCCTTA
Organism: Picea glauca; assembly: GCA_000966675.3. Taxonomy (NCBI): domain Eukaryota; kingdom Viridiplantae; phylum Streptophyta; class Pinopsida; order Pinales; family Pinaceae; genus Picea; species Picea glauca. Next base: position 96,785 of record JZKD02S0154677.1, on the reverse strand, counting down.
AAATCATCCCTACTTCTCAAAATACCTCTTGAATTCTTTCCAAGTGATATCTTTCTCTCTAATGTGTTGCACCTGCACAAGTTGATCCCACCACATGGATGTTTTCCCTTCAGTTGATACACTGCAATTATTCCTTCTGCATGAGAGGAATAATTCTACACTCGAAAATATTTCCTCATGCCAAGCAACCATGTTTCGAAATCTTCCTCCTTCTTATGTTCTCCATCAAACGTAGGAGAATTAATCTTGTTCATTTCGCCCTTCAGTTCCTCCACTCAAGATCTCCTGTTCTTTCTGGTAGGAGATGGGCTTGAACTACTTGTTCCCTCCTTTTGGAGCAACCTTGGGAGTGATGATGGTGTCTACCAACACTCCTTGATATTCTTCCCTCAGAATTCTGGTGACTCCCTATGTTTCTCAAGTCTCTCTCCTTGTCCAACTTATTTTCTATTCTCTCCAGACTCTTCATAAACTTTAAGTTGAATTCTCCCTATTTTTCCTTAGATTTCATGAGCTTTCTGATATCTTCTCGGTGATTTTGGGCATCTTTCAGCAATCTTTCAATTATTTTCATTATATTCCCTTCCTTATCTATCTCTTCTCCATGCCCATTGGATTTCGACCCTTCAACTCTCAAATGAACATCCATCCCTTTAGCTTCATTCTCTGAACTGGAATCATTATGTGCCTCCTCCATTTCTTTGCACTCAATGTCAACTCTATTTAGTTGTGGCACTCGTTAAACTTCTGGAAACATAATGTGCAGACAACTAGAATTTGACAGGCCATCAATCCTTAACAAATCCTACAACATTCATAAACAAATTTGATTCAATAAAATGTTCAGTTTCCATTCTCTGTGATTCTCCTTCAATCAAGAATCCCCACAGATTTCTTCTTTCAGAGCTCTTCTCTACTAAGTTTTGGGGCACTATCCCTTTTCTCTCAGTCCCCCAACCTACGCAACCATGGGTCATGATCAAGAACTATATCAATAAGTGCTTACTCAATCCTTCGAACTCAGATATTTCAAAGCGCAATACGACAATCTCTCGAAGTTCATATTACCAAACTCGAAAAGTAAGGTAGATCAACCATCCACGTCTACCCAACATCCAATGACTGACACACACTATGGAACTTCGTGCATCTGAGTTCTGGGACTTCGACACTTCAAAGCTTTGGGACTTTGGTTTCTGGAAGCTTTCCCTCTTACTTCCCTTTCGATCTCCTGAATTACAAACTTTCAGCTTCTCTATCCTCCAAGCCCACATAGTACAGTCGTCACAAACTAAGGCGATGGCACATGGTGCGCCTAGAGAGGGCCATGTCACCCCAGGAAACATCATCCGGCCCCACCACGTCTACCCTTTCACTTTGAAACTTTGGGCTTCAGAGCTTCGAACTTCGGGAGTTTCAACTCCTCTATGCTCTCTTTTTCTCGGAGCTCTTTCTCCGAGAGTTCATGATTTATCGACGCGTGTCCTCCTTCATGATCAACAGCTAAGAGTGAATTTGGCACTTTGGCCTTCAGGAGTTTCAAAATCACAACACTTTCCTCCTCACGAAGTAATTCCACTTGAATTACATGATCTCTTGACGCTTGTCCTTCGCAACGGACGGTTGCGATCTACTTCAGGACTTTGGGAGTTTGTCACACTCCACACTAGAAATCCTCCAAAGTGATTTTCCTTTTCCTTCCTGGACACAGATCTAATGGTCAGACTCTTTTCCTATGATCTAAAATGTATATCTCCCTCAGAATTTTATGCCTCAGTGCATTCCACTTCACTCGATTGTCGAACTCCCAAAGGCTTCCAGGATAACCTTCCTGCACCTTCCCCAAAAACAGATCCTACAGCTCCAAAACCCCAAGTGTTGAGCACTCTCTCTGTGTGGTAAAATACTATGTTTGCTATGGTTTTATTCTACTGCTACTCATCCTGAGCTTCATAACAAGACCAAGTAACCCCTTGGCATTCAGAAACATTCTAAGGTTCGAAATTGGTTCCTCAAAACATAATTTCTACTTGAAACCTTGGGTTGGAACTTGAGTTTTGTCCATTTCAACAATAGCTCCTTCTAAACTCTCGCTTCAACTTAAAATGACATGGCCCATTCAGGCTCAGCATTGAAACCTTGGCTCTGATACCATATTGTAATGTCCCTAGCCATCAACTCCATTGTCGGGCAACGCTACTACATAGAACATCAACATACATATGTATATAACATGCATATTAAATAAAATTAAGACATTTAACATAGATTTACTTCCATTGTGTATAATCAAATAGAATTAAAATAAATCCACTTGCAACGAAATACATGATAATATTACAAGCATCACAGACATGCATTTTAATTGAAATTAAACACATAATGATACTTATCTTTGAAACTCTACTAACTCCACAAACTATGTGCAGACATTCCACGAACCTCCCAGCCTTAGACCATGCTACTCATCATGCTCGGCAGTGGGTCACCCCCAAGTTGGGACTAAGCTCCACTCAAGGCAACGGAATCGTAGACTAGGTTGAGGTTACAGGAAAAATGCACAGAGCAACCAAAAGGATTCTCTCCAGGAGCCTTCTTATGCCCACTACTCATGGACTATCATTCCCCACATGCTTGTTCCACACGGGAGTATACACCTTCACAAGCATATTCCATCGGTGCTTTACCTCCCTTTCTTGGTCTCGACAATAGGTCGAATCAAGAATTCTCAGAGATCCGTAGCTAGTGTTGGACTCTCTCTAGGAGAAAGCCACTTCTTAGGAGACTCTCTCACCTGGAGAGAGTTGCTCACATGCCTGACAACCTGCCTCTTCTACCACGGTTCTGACAACCCGCTTCTTCAGCACACTCCTCGACTCAACTCCATCTAGGTGAGGACAACAATCACGGTTCAACACTCATTCACACAGGGCTGACAATAGCAATAGAAGATGGGCAGGGCACCGTAGGAGGAAACAACCCATGCTAAAACATGGCACAACTAAGGCGATTACTCAGGTGTCGGGTTCCTCAGAAGACACAGAATGGTTCATGGATTTTGGGTCTCAGGTGTGTGTGTGAATATTGCAAAGGTCGAATACAGAGGCCACGGGATTCATGGGAATACACAAGTCGGCTTCACAGTTCTGGTTTTCAGGGTGCATGACAAGGAATCAATGCAGAGGTCGAACACAAACTGAAATCACTCAGATAGAGGAGGACCGAATGGAGGACGAACCCCCATCACAGCTCAATTCTTGGGTTAAATTGCATGTTCTTGGGCCGACACATGTCGCCCATGAAGTTGCATGCACTCCATCAAGTATGTGTTCCCTTTTCTGGAAACTTAGGATAAAAGTATACCTTTCACAACACTTTGGTATAATCATAAATTATTATTCCCAAGAACTTAAGCTCCTAAGCTTAGCCCCTCTTTCCAACCTTTCATCCCCTTTTCCCTTACCCACCTTCTGGAAGCTTAGTCCCCCATCACTCTTTCTTCGTGCTCAGTCTATATGCAACGATGTTTAATATTTATTAATGTTCTGCATAATTACATATACAAAATAGGATCCTGGCCTTTAACACTTAGGTTCTCCAACCTAATAAACACATAAGCCCACCAGCTTATCAACACTCGGCTAACCAGCCTACAAAACATGATTACAATTCATAATATAATCGGGGCATGTCGTTGGGGTATTACATGCATCATTATAGGAGACTTATTTTTTAGAAGTTTTGTTGATGGTGTGTTGCTTCGCTATGTCAATAATGAAGACACCCAGAAACTGTTGCAAGAAACTCATGGCTCTTCAAATTCTGGCAGTCATGTAGGAGGTCATTTTTCTGCTAAAACCACTGCCTTCAATATTATTAGAAAAGGATACTATTGGCCTTCAATATTTTGTGACTCTTATGTTTTTTCGAGATCCCGTGACAAGTGCCAAAAAATTTTTGGGAAAGAACACCTTTCATCCATGCCATTACAACATTTCCTACCAGACTTTCCTTTTTTAAAGTGGGGATTGGATTTCATTGGTCCTATTAATCCTCCATCTTTAGTTGGACAGGTTTTTATTTTGAAATCCACAGACTATTTTTTAAAAATGGGATGAAGTTGTCCCACTTAAGCATTCAACAGATGAACAAATAATTTCTTTCCTTGAGAATAATATTTTTTCTAGATTTGGTCTTCCATTGGAAATTATTACAGACAATGGTCCCGCTTTAATTTCTGCTAAGTTGACCCAATTTTTAGCTATGTTGGGGGTTAAACATTTGACCTCATCAGCTTATTATCCCCAAAGAAAAGGGAAAGTTGTGTCTACCAACAAAAATCTGGTAAGAATCATCAAAAGGCTCATCGAAGATAAGCCTCATCAATGGCACACTCTCCTAACTTACACCCTTTGGGCAGATTGAACTACCACCAAGGTAAGCACTGGTTGCACCTCATTTCATCTTGTCTATGGCCAAGAAGCCCTCTTGCCTACTAAGATAAAACTTTATTCCTTAAGGTTGATGCTATAGATCAAAGAATTAAATTCTTTTTGATATTTCATAAAGGATAAATGCAGTGCTATCTTTGGAAGAGCAAATGATGTTTGCTTTGGATAATATTAAAAGGAGACAACAAACTGTTAAGAAGAATTTCAATAAGAGTGTCAAGATTGTCAAGTTTAAAGTCAATGAAAAATTATTGATATGCGATTCAACTCACACTGAGAGGGGAAGACATTCAAAATTTCAAAAATTATGGATAGGTCCTTTCAAGATCCCTTTTGTCTTAGGTACCAACTCTTGCATTCTAAAATATTTACAAGAGCGATTTTTTTCCTACAACACTAACGGTTCTCACTTGAAGCATTACGTGGAACCAACTTGAAAAGTTCTAACGTTGTTTGGGTTCTCTGTAGATTAGTAGCTTAGCTCTGCTTTTAGTTTTCTGCTATTTTGCTTTTAGGATTTATAGTAGTGTGATTTCTGCTTTATGTTTAAAACATTTCCTACTTCTTTTACATTTTTGTCATTTTATTTCTGTTGTTTTATTTTTTTTACAATTTTTCTTTTAGGATTTTCATTGCTTTGTCATATTTTTAATTGATTTTGGTCAAGAATAAGATGTTGGATCCATTTTTCCACAATGACACTTCTGCAAGATATTTTTAGCCAATAACAATCAAGCTTACATAGCTGTTATGATGTTTCCCCTGAAGACATACTCGAATTTGTTATCTACTTTCACTAATGTCTTATAAAGAGATTGGATATCTCCTTCTTCTTCTTTCCATTTCTTCATCCATTTGTGGAATAAAAGAGCAAGTCCATTAATTTTTCTCCTTGGAGTAAAGAGAATATTTTGGTTGAATTATTATGCATACAGGGATAAACCCCCCTCATACTTAACACTTTTCATGAGTTATTCCCAAATTCTCGATCATTTTTCCATTAAATCCACTCACCTCCCCATAATATTCCTGGTTATATCTTCTTGACCTGTTGTTCTTGGTATGTGAAACCATGAGTCTGAGTTCTAAATTTGTTGAAAACAAATTTCCCTATGGAGTCGCCAGTTTGTTGATGATTAAAATCGCAACAAAGTTTTTTCCCGCAAAGTATTGCTAAAGCCTATTATTATAAGATAACAAGATATATAATACTAGTAGGTGGGACCCCCTTGTAGGTTGGGAGATCAGATCTAGTTCTTATTTCATGTTTATACTGTTGTTCAACACTACTTACATGGTTGATGAAATCTCTGTTTTATTGGCGATGGATAAGGCCTATTATGTGTTGGTTCTAATCACGACAACTAAATGATGGATAAGGCATGTTATGTATTTTTTCTGCTGCTCTAGGCTTTAATTTCATGTTATGATGGCCTATTCTATCCATTGTCAACATTTTCATATGTTCCTGGATTCATTACCGTGACACCTACACAAGAGACATGTTAGTAATAATATATAACAACGGTTGAAAAGATATAAAAGGAATATAAAAAAGTGCAAAAGGAAGGAACTATACTATACTAATATGCTACCCTATGTGCATTGGAATTAAAATGATCGTTGTTAATCCTAGCTAACAAGTAATACCTATGTGATTTATTGGTTATATGAAACATGGTTGATTTGCATTATTGTATAGTTGGAATGGTAAGATATGATGTGAGTGGCGTGTTTGACAACTGATGTATGTTAATTCCGATGCATGGTTTAATTGAATGAGTTAATGGGAGGCTGGATGGTGTGTACTAAGGAATTGAATGAGTGGGGGTGGAGGCAACATGCATTTACTGCATGTCACTCCTACTCCTTCCACTGGCCGCCACCCTAGTTTGTCTATTGTTAAATTTTGTTTTGTTGTGGTTATGCCCCGACTTTCAAGCAGAGGAAGAACTACTCAACTAACTTGCGTTTTTAAGGCACTTTTGGTTACAGGTATGTATTTTCACTATCCATGAATCTGCTCTGGTTATAAAATAGATATTGGCTTGGGATGTATGGGTCTGTGCTTTCCTTAAGTCTGGCAGCTGTGTAAATTTGTGATATTTTTCTAGAATAAATCGTTGGTGTGGTTTTCATTGCAATAATGTTTGAAGTCACAACGTTATTGATATTTCTAAGCATTAGAAGCCCTAAAGGATCTCTGTCATCCTTGTTGGTCTTGGTTGAAGGGATTTTATTCAGTCCAAATGGATGGTCATCTCCATGCTTTCTTATCACCATACCAAGTCATTTATTGTTATGGGGCCCACTAGGTTTGACACGTCTTGTGTCACTGCGCATTGTTTCACTTGGGTATGGATTTGTTCATGCTATTGATGGTTGCACAGTGGGTTATATTTCTTTTTATCTGCTCTATTTTATCTCAGCATTGTTAGTTGGTTGATTGGGAAAACATGAGGGTTATACCTTGCGTGTTCTAAAGGTTGTTATAGGACCAAAATGAATCTTTCTCCTCTGTTCATAGTCTCTCCTATCATGGGAATTGTCACCATGTCTGTGAATTCATTGGTGGTATATCCTGTGTGTGCACCAACGGTCTCGGAGGTTCTAACCCTATGTTGGGGGTCAACTTCAGTCTCCCTGTGTTGGTCCACAAAGAAAACCCTTGATTTCTCAAGCCCAGGTTTTTCATAGAGGGAACTATTATGGCCTATCGGGTATACTGTTAGTTGTTATGAGTTGTCGGTGTATGGTCGAAAGTGTTCGATTTCTGGCTCGTCTCTGTTGATTATGTTGACAATGGTGTTGGTTTTGGTATTTAGTCACTGCATTGGTTATTATGACAATCAAATTAACTCAGCATGGTAATTTGGTTGATTGGAGAACCAGATTGAATGTCCAGTGATTGTCTCTTACATTGCAATTGTTGAATTGTTAACCCAACATTAGTTTGCAATTGATTAATGCAAAACGATGCTTCATGTGTGATGTGTGGGTATATGTGGCATTCCTATAACACGTTAAGTTGATTAAATGATTGATTTGATTATGTGTTTTAAATCACTAAATGGGATTATTACAATCATAGTAATTATGGCATGGCCATGCACTATATATGTTATAAATATTATTTGATTGCGCCATCAAATAGGGTCACGGGTTTTTTAATACGCTTGTTGCAATTTGATCGATTTGTGTATGAGATTAGGCATACTATTGTTGCCTCATTGCATTGGATTGATAGCCCAACATTGTGGATGTTTATATTCAAAGTGATTGAACCTGTGCAGTCACAAAAATTATCTTTCGTTTTGTCGAATGGTCTGTGTATTCCATAGCATAGTATGTGTTGAAGGGTGATTTTTGTGCGTTTAAATGGAAAGTAAGGATATATTGAGGATTGTGTTTTAACTGTCCATTGTGTATGGTTGATGAATATCATGCATTTTTTCAGATATGGACACAAATTCTGTGACAATATGGTCTCATTATGACTTAATTGTTAAATGAGATTGAGGAATGAAATCGAGTGCGATTTTAGGGTCTGTATTTGATTAGAAGAAATGACTCTGGATAATGGTTGATGTTTTGATAGAACATATTGGAACAAGTGAGTGTGTGTTCATTTAGAAATTGTTTAAATATTAACTGGGACAATTGGGAAGAAACAAAACTCTTACAGGTTGTTGTGGAAGGCATATTGTCTTGTTTTGATGACATTGTGTTAATGGTTATGGATTACTTAATTAATTTTATGAACAATATCCGCTCTTCTCCCTACCATTTTCTCAGTTTTCGCTAATTACAACCCCATCGCCTTCCCACATTCATTTTTCACTCCTTGTTCTTAAAATTTAATTACAGTTAATAAGGATTTTGTATTGAAGCAGTTTGAAATCATAGTTCTTGGTTGGATCACGGTAATATTTTAATTGGTTTGCATTACAGTTGATTGTTTGTTGTCTTTGAGAAGTAACCATGTTTCTTTCCCCCCTAATTTTATCATGTTTCACTCAATACAAAACCCTCGCATATCCCAGGACCTTTTATTCACCCCCTGCTCATTAACAACAGTTAAACAATTTGTATGGATTGGATTGCATGAGTCTGATACGTTGCTGAGCCAAAGTCTATTTCATATTTTGAAAGAGTTGTCATGTATGGTTTCTAAGGGAACTATTTGCTAATCAATTATGCATACAGGAATGAGCTATTCAAATAAAAGGCTGAAAATCGAGGCCCATTATGCCCCTGTCAAAGGGAAAGCCACTACTTCCCCTTCTGCACCTTCAAATGATTCTGATAAATGTATGTCCTTCTGCATGCATTGGAGGGGCCATTTCTCTCATATGATAAGCAAGATGTGACTTAAAGACTCCACACAGGCTAAGGCAGGTTAAAAAGGATTAAAAGATGATAGCAGCAGCAAGGGAAAGATTGCCTCACAGACAAGAAAATATGGATTTTAAGTTTTATTTATTTATTGTTAATGGCAGTTGACTTCAGATTTTTGTATAACATGCTTTTTGGATATGTTGGTAATATATTTTGGAAATAATTGCAAGTATCATTGAGATAAATTTTCAAATATGAATGTGACGATGGGAGTCACAAGGAGGTGTGTTTTGGCTTAATTAACTAAAGGGAGTCACAAGGGGTCCCACCTACTAGTTATTCTTTATTTAAAACCCTTATTATGATTTATTACTTTCCCTCTTAACTAAAACTTTGGTTGAGTTTTAGTTAAGTTAACTAATGAAGTGGTTCAACTACTTCAACCAATTCTTATTTGCATAAAGGAAAAAGGAAAGGGAGGAACAGGGAGGATATAAGGATAAGCATACTAAGGTTTGCTCTTTGAGTTTATGTTGAGATAGTTCAGTTTTTAGTCATTCCATAATTTATCACAAGCCTAATTTTGTTTTATTGTAGCAAGGCATTATTGTAGATAACAAGATTCAGTGTTGAATTACATCATTCAGACACTTGTTTTTCAGAGGTGTTTATCTATCTTTGATAGTCTGTGTAGACTTGTATGTTTGTGAATTAGTTTTCATGAATGAACAAAGGCTATTGTGCAAAGTCGAGTGGGGAACAATATGTGGCAAGTTGATCCATCTTTTAGAGTTCAGTTTGTTATTTTCTATTAGAGGTCCTTTTGTATGTTCCATCGGGGATATCTAAGTTTGACTTTGGTCCAAAACTTCTTTACGAAATTTTGTAAAGAGAATGTCTCTTTGGTTAATTCGAATGAAATAAATGATTTCTTTATGTCTCATCTATCTTGATTATCATATTGGTTTCTTTGATTTTGTCTCTACATTTATTTCAGCAACTGTTATATTCAAAAAATCATATAAATAATGAATTTTCCAACAAGCTTTTATTTATAACAGGACTAGCCTAAGCACTTATAATCAATAATTGTGAGCTAGGATATATTAATTTTGATGGCTATAAACATAGGGTGGCATTCCCATCTATTTTTCTTTAGTCAAGTAGAATCTGAAAATGCTTGAGTAAGATCATTCATATATTTTCCTCAACAACACACACACACACACACACACACACAAACCAACTTGATGTGCACTTCTAGGTAACCTTGCACACTTACCCAGGTGCTTGAAACACTATGGAATGTGAACATGCTTCCCTTGATGTTCATTCCCATGCAATTATTTAGGTATGCACAACACTATTAAATGTGAAGACCCTTTCTTTGATAACAATTCTCCACGTACTACTCAAATGTGCACATAACTAAAACTTATTGTCAATGGCTCACCATCATATATGTACATTTAAATTTACAATTGGTACCAATGGCTCACCAACCTCTATGTAAAATTACAAAAGGGTTTGTATTAGGGACATTACATTCCCCTCCCCCTTATTCATGCACTATCCTCAGTGTATCATATACACATGTACATATAAAATTTCAAAAATCTTCAAAACGATGTGTATACTCTACCTGCATAGAATCCTCATGCTCCCAAGTTGCATCCTCAGGATCGTGTTAGGTCCATTGTACCTTTACTCTCTCCATGACTCGATTCTAGATATTGTGATTTTCTAAGCCAATATGTAAACTGATCACACTTGAAAATTGAAAATATCCTTCTAGCTCCACCTAAATCACATTCCAATCAATAATATGATTAGCATTAACTATGTACTTTTTAAGAAATGATACATGGAAAAAATTATGAATACACAAGGATGAAAGAAATGCAATAATATATGCGACATGACCAATCCTCTCTAGGATTTCAAATGGCCCACAATAGCACGCTACCAACTAAGAACCATTCCCCAACTTCAGGGAACTACATATGGCTTTAACTTTCAAAAAGACATGGTCGCACACTTTAAATTCATTGCGGGTTCTTACTTTATATGCACAACTTTTTTTCTTGTCTTGGGAAACCTTTAAATTCTACCTTATCTTTACCATATGCTCCTCCATTTCCCAGAGCAGCTCTGGCCAAACTACTACGTGGTTTGTTGTGTTATCCCAACTCTACCATGCAATGCTTCAAATGGAATCAATTTTAAAGATGATTGATACCCATTTTTGTAGGAAAATGTAACCAAGTGAAGGTATTCTTCCAATTTTGATGGCTTATCCATGACATACAACCCGAGCACATCTTCAATCACCTTATTTGCCCTCGATGTTTGTCCATTTGTATTAGGGTGATATGATGTGCTAAAGTTCATATTTTTCCCAAATCCTTCGAATATCCCTTTCCAAAATTTCTAGGTGAACTTGGAATCTCTATCAAACACAATTTTCTTAGGTACACCATGCAAATTAGCACTTTCTTGCATGTATATTTCAGCAATGTTGGTTTCTTTGTGCCCTAACTTCACTAGAATAGAATGGGAAGCTTTAGTAAGCTTGTGCACCACTACCATAATAGAAGCAGGTTTCTTAACAGTCCTAGGTAGCTTAGTAATGAAATCCATGGTCACAACTTCCACTTCCACTTAGGAATGGGAAAAGGTTGTACAAAACTAGTTGGATGTCTGTGGTAAACCTTGACCTTTTCACATTCAAGACATCTAGCAATAAAATCAACAACTTCCTTTTTCATTCCTAGCCAATAATATATCTTTTTGACTACAACAATTGTCTTTTGGTGGCTTGGATGTCTAGCATAATGAACCTTATGCATCTCTGACAACAATAGGCTTTTCAACTGATGATCATTCGACACATAGAATCTATCTCTATACATGAGGATGCCATCCTCTTTTAGCTCATAACCTTCCATTTTTTGTTATGACATACCTTGTTGTAAACTCACATTTATGTCCATATATCACTGATCTAATTTGGAAACTTCTAAAATTATGTCACACAAATATGATTTGTACATGCTAATGATTGTAGCATGCATATCATGCACCCACCTGTTGAGTGCGTCAACCTCCTTGTTCTTTTTTTCTCTGATATGATTTATGTCAAATTCATACTCACCAAGGAATTCTAACCACCTTCTTTGTATGGAATTTAAACTTGGTTGTCTAAACAAATGCTTCAGATAACTATTGTTTGTTCTCAGCTCAAATATTTTACATATAAGATTGTGCCACCACATCTTCAAAGTAGCCACTATGGCTATCAATTCTAAGTAATGAGTAGAATAGATCCTTTCATCCTCATTTAGCTTTCTTGATTCATAACACACTTATTAAGGGATTTTTCTCCTGTGATCTTGGGTCGGGATCACAGCAGAGAAAGACTAAGTGAAAGAGATAACAATCTCCCCTCAAATACAAGCACACAAAAACTAAAGAAAATAACTACCTAAATTAGGATAAAGTAGGGATAGAGAGGGAAAATGAGATTGCACCTTGTTCTCTCATTTGATGTTGATCCCCACTCCAATTCATTGAAGACCTCCTGATATTCTGTTAAAATCAGTCTACAAGATAAATACAAAACTAGGGTTGTGACAAAAGTAGTTATGTAATCAAAAGTATGTGCATGTTATATGTCATATTCAAAGTAAGGATAAAGACAAACATACATTGAAGACAAAATCTAGGGGAAAACAAACTCTTTTACTATCATCAAGAGGAAAAGGTAAGTTACAACCTTGTCCAGCCTTAGGTGTTAGATTACTGAGAGGGGGGGGTGAATCAGTAATGAGCAATTTATCGCACTTATTAATCGTTTTAACCACAATGAATATTCCTTTAACTTATTCAACAATGTTCATCAGTTAATCAGTAATATTTTATTGCATCATATAACATTATAATCCATTAGTGCATAATAAACAATAATAGACACATCCTCACAATGCACAGTACACCCGTATTTTACATGGAAACCCAATGCAGGAGAAAACCACAGAATGTTTTTCTTATATGTATTTAAGAATTACATTCAAGGAAGCACCAACTTCCAATTCTCTAGCTCCAACTAGAAGGATGCTCCAACTCCCTGTTTTCTCCAGCTCCAACCAGAAGGTGGATACAACCGCCCAATTCTCTGACTCCATCCAAAAGGAGGCTCCAACCTGAAGGACTCTTCAACTCCCTGGTTCTCTATATCCAACCGTAAGGTGGCTCCAACCACCTAGTTCTTAGGCTCCAACCTGAAGGAAGCTTCAACTTCCTGATTCTCCAAAATCAGCTAGAAGGAGGCTACAACCCCTTTTCCTTTCCCTCCCAACCGCCCTTAAATATAAGTGTCAAATAAATGATGAAACCACTGACACACTATCACTGTGAGATATATCATTGTAAACTTGTAACAATCCGTGCCAATAACCTATCACAACTTGTACCAACAACTTGTACCAATCTATACCAATAAACTATAATCAACCTATACCAATAACCTATACCAACATACACCAACAACCTATACCAATACTCTTCTCTATATATCATATCTAATAACATAGATCCTATACTCAATATCACAAGAATATCACTTAACCAATCATGTACATCAACAACTAGTACAGCCTCTACCATCACAAGTGCATCAACCATGCACATCACAACACCTCACAAGAATCAAAAATACCAATATATCTATGCCACATCAACCATAAACCATGTTCCAAGATCACTACAAATATTTCCAACAATATTACCAACAATTTCCTCTAACGGTGTACCAAGCATGTACAAATCATGTATCAATAGCAAGCCAAGTTATATGTCATCAAGATGTACCAACATCACCATACCATACACCTCATCTATATGCCAAATCATCAACTAGGTATCTCATCCATGAGCTCAACATATACCTCAACCATATACCAAAACACACATCAAAACAACCAACAAGATTCCTCTAGCAATACATCACAAATCCATAATCCAAATACCATAAACCCTTACATAAAACCATGTACCAAACCTCATTATTATGTATCCTCAAGAATGTACCACGTCATGACCAAATGTAACCATAAAAATATGAATATAAACATACCTGTAAATCTGTAACACACCTGGTGTATTTGATCATAGACCTGCAAACCTTCGTTAACTTGAACAACAAGAGACTAGCATTTTCATCAAACTTTACTTTATTCTCACATGACTAATTTTGGATTAGTCAACAACCTTGACTTGCAATAAAATAAATTTTTACCTGTAATGAATAAAGGTTTAAAATAATACACAATATTCTTCAGTTTCTTCTCTGCAAATCCTACATGTTTCACTACTTGGAACCTCCCAGAAAAGGATTTATAGCAAAAATCGCAGACCTTGATGACTTTTGTCTTATTATAGAGAGATACATTGTAGAGCATTCCGCCTATGGAATATTTTATCTATGGCTCTGAACATGGTACACCACATAATACATATTTTATGCTAACCCATGCATTTGGTCTCACTAAATTTGGATATGTTATGAATAAGTTATGACATTTTTACCTGAAACACCTATTTTAGACTAGTTTCTGGACTAGCAACAAAGCCTATCTTCCACATAGTGTAACTGTGAAAATACAACGACCCACAAACTGAATTTTTTATCACAATTACATGGATATGTTTTCTCAGCATCCTCCATATTTCTCTATCTGAATAAGTATATAAAAAAATTATTTCAAAAATGGTGTGAGGACCTGTAAATAGCATACCTTAGAAAACATCCTTAAAAACTTTATCCTCCCTTGAATTTTTGGCCTTATTTACTTCACCTTCCCTCTAAAGTTCTCCTTAGATCTCCTTTGGTTACCTCATTCACTTGTAGATATTCAATATTCTCAATAGGTTCTTATGGGATACCCTTTCTCTCTTATTTATACTGTCCAAGTACCTTCCTCTAGAAGTATCAACTTTTGTCCACTTAACCACTTTGTTGACTTAGCCATTTTGTCCACTTAACCACTTTGTCAACTTAGCCACTTTGTCCACTTAACCAAATTTTTCCACTTAGCCACTTTGTCCACTTACCACTTTGTCCACTTAGCCACTTTTTCCGCTTAACCAACTTTGTCCACTTAGCCACTTTGTCCACTTAATTATTTAATTAATTTCTCCTTACAACCACATTGCCTAGGAATCTTCTTGAAGACTTTGTAGAATAATTGACTTCTCGTTGACCTTCTAGGGGCTTCTAGAATACTCTTGGGGGTCCTCCAAATTCACAAGGTCGTATCTCACTAACTGTGAGGAACCACATGGCATTCCACATATCACAAGAAATGGCAAGACATGTACTATCCATCTAAATAAGTATCACCTGAAAAGATATTGATCTTGATGCCTTTATTCCTTAAACAAACTCGGGTCCCTTACCCATACCTTTACACTACCAGACTTTTCTACCAGAATTCTCCAAGGATTGACATCAATATCTAAGGGTTGACATCAATCTAAAATATCACTCTCCAAGGGTTGACATCAATGACAACCAAAAATCCAAACCAACTTTCCATCAACCTAAGACAATTGTCTGACAATATCCCCATTTGGAATTGATGGCAAAACCAACATTGATGGCAACACTTAGTCATGATAATTATTCATGCTCATACTCCTCATCAATGTTTCTATCTCTCCCCATTTGACATCAATGGCAAAGGGTATCTCCCTGTGGGGTTGATCCCCTTGTCTAAATTCCTTTGATTTTTTATTGTCTTTGTAAACCTCTGATTACTCTCTATCCCTTCATCTGAAGAATATCTTCCCCTTTGAAAAAGGGTATCACTCTGATGCAACACTAAATTCATATCTCTCATTCTTCCCTTATGACCAGTGTTCCCCTTGGAATTCTTCCTCTATTCTCTCTCTCTTTGTCTGAGAACTTCTCTGAATGATCTTTCTAGTTGTCTTCTTGCTTATGTTTCTCTCCCTTGAGTACTTCTCTGCAAGATTTCATGTAGATGACATGTAGGGCTTCCTATACTTGCTTCCTTTTGGATATTTTTTCCATTGGTGCTTCCTTGTGTAATCAAATGACATATATGAAAAGAATTCAAGGATAAGCATTCAAATATTCTTGTGTCTTTATCATCCATTATGATAATGTTCCTTTATCTCTTAACCACTCTCTGAAGAAATCTATGAACCAATCTCTGAACCCATGCTCTTATCCACTATCATATATCTATCCAAACCTGTTAAGTGTTATTATGAATTCATTTGTGTCCATGTGACCCATACTATTCAACAATATCCTTATGATGATATTGCTTATGCTGATGATTTCTCTTTCCATGTTCTATTGTGCCTTTCATTGCTTGTCTTTCTGAGATCAACTTATTTCAACTGATTCCAATTGTTAAGTGACTCCTAAGAATCTTACGAATCCATCTTTATTCATACTATCCAAGACTTTTCTACTCAATTGTTCACAATGTTGACCCATTTGTCTTTGTACTACCGTGAAGTCTTCATTACTGCAACTGATCATCAAACATAAAATGTTTCCACTAGTCTTATCTATCTGTAATCCAAACTATGCATGTCTGGAACAACCTGTGCTAAAGATTTCTTTGTCTAAATACAATCATAGACTTCTTCCTATGTAATTTTTTCAACTGATCAATTTGTCATATTGTACTTTTGTTAACTGATTTCTTTGATTCTTTCTACTCGAACTATGTCATCTTCTCCAAAGATGGTTCTCTGATCTATTTCATCTACTGCATAGAATCACCATGTCTAATATTCATATTACCTCGGAGTCTCCAAGTCGGATGGCTTAGAAAAATATCCACTGAATTGCAGAGTCATCATCATCGTTGGTAGACTCAACACATTTTTGAACTATGACTTCTTTCTTTCTGTCTATGGATTCATCTTACACTACAATTCCTAAAAGTACAATCTCTTGAACATGTTCCTTATTTACCTGCTCTTCTTTTGTTTCTCATGCTACTGCAAATCTTGTGATCTCTCGAACTTTTTCTTTATTCAATTGTTCTTCAAGTTTTTCATTTCTTCTCCAAACCTTCCTGTATCTGAAAATTTCCTTTTTCCCTGTAGATTTGTCTTCATCTCGTGTTATTTCCAATCTTGCAATCTCTGGGACTTGGTCTTTGTTCATCTGTTCTTCCTGTTTTCTTATCCATACTTTATTATATCTAATATTAGTGTTATATTTCATCGAAGTATCGATCGTGCTTCTACAAGCATGGTATATGTGTCCATAGTTATGAGATTTGTAACACTCAATGTTACATGGGGCCACATAAGCATTTATTTCTTTAACATTTCTTCCATAAGCTCTGCAATCTACAACCTTATGTCCAAAGTTAGTACAATAAAAAATGACCATAAAAGAAATTTGCATACTTGGGAGTGAATGGTGTAGTCCTATTGAATTCCTGCCTTGGATGATCGTGATTGAAGCTTCTTTGTGGCTTGAATGTGGAGGGTCTTCTTGAAGATATATCTTTATCAGTTTTCTTAGATTCTAGTTCACCATGAATCCTTCATTTGAGTACTTCTGCATAAGTTTTTCTCTTTTCTTCATTCTTCTTTTCTAGCAACCTAGAATGCTTCTCTTCATTCTCTACTATGGATGTTCCTGTCTCTTCAACATTCTTGTTGATATTGATGAATTTGACTTTTAGTGTGACAACTTCTTCTTCAAGCTTCTCAACCTCTTCTTCTTTCTTCATTATCTGAGACTTCATGACTTATTATGTTCTCTTTGCTTCTTCAAGTTGGATTTTCAATGTAATTATTTCTTCTTCAAGTCTTCTCTCTTCTTGACCAAACTCTTCCTCAAGTTGGTTTAAGTCATTGGTTATTTTCTTGAGATGATTTGTCAATATCTTTTGTCTCTTTTCTGCTTCTTTATTTTGTTTTGCCATTTTGGCTTCTAAACATTGTTTTTGATATTCTAGATTTTATTCGATCTTTCTGGCTTCCTCTAGCTGAGCTCTTAAGTTCTTGATGACCTATTGGGATTCTTAAAAAATATGATCACTTTCCTTTTGCTTCATTAATTATTTCTTGAGTGACATATTTTCTTCCCTTTCTTTCCTTAGTTCCTCTAAAGCATCGATTAGTTCTACTTTATGATTCTTTTCCTTTTCAATATCAATATTTTCTTCGATTTCATTAGGATTTTTTTTCTTATCACTTTCAATTTTCAAATAAAGGAATTCAAATTCAATATGTCCATGTTTTTCACAATTAAAGAAAAATGTCTCACCTTTGTTGGCTTCTATCACTTCACACTCTTCTTCTTTTGAATCTATCTAACATGATGAGAATATTTCCTCTTGATATGTACCAACATCTTCTTTGACATTATCTGTGATGGGTGAAGAATAGATAGTATGCAACTTATCCCAAAGTTCTTTAGCTAATGAACATGTACCAACCTTTTTTCTTACCGGATCAGGTAATCCTTCCCAGATGAAATCCATTGTTGTTGTGTTATTCTTATTTAATTCCTTCTTGGTTTCAGTCTTTGCTTTCTTTGTAGTATTGTATCCTGTCACAATTGAATACCAAATATCATATCCCTGTGCCTATAAAATTGTTTTCATTCTTTTTCTCCACATATCATACTTCAGACCATTCTGACCATCAAATTGTGGTATTCCATTTCTATACAAATTTTTTCTCTCCTTGATCTTCCTTCCAATGGTTAAACCTTTTTATTCAAGGACCTACTCTGATACCAAATGCTAGATTACTGAGAGGGGGGTGAATTAGTAATGAGCAATTTATACCACTTATTAATCCTTTTAGCCAAAATGTATATTCCTTTAACATATTCAATAATGTTCATCGGTTCATCGATGATATTTTATTGCATCATGTAATATTAACATCCATCAGTGCATGATAAAAAATAATATACACATCCACACAATGCATAGAACACTAGTATTTTATGTGGAAACCCAATGCAGGAGAAAACCATACAATGTTTTTCTTAAATATTCTTTTAAGAATTACATTCAAGGAAGCATCAACTTCCAATTATGTGGATCCAACCAGAAGGGGGCTCCAACCCCCAGTGTTCTCCAACTCCAACGGGAAGGTGGATACAACGACCCAATTTTCTGGCTCCAACCAAAAGGAGGCTCCAACCTGAAGGAAGCTCCAACTCCCTGAATCTCCAGCTCCAACCAAAAGGTAGGTCCAACCACCTAGTTCTCAGGCTCCAACCTAAAGGAAGATCCAACTCCCTGATTCTCTAACATCAACTAGAAGGATGCTACAACCACCTTTCCTTGCCCCGTCCAACCGCCTGAAATATAAGTGTAAAATAAATGATGAAACCACTTCCACACTATCAATGTGATATATATCATTGTAAACCTGTACCAATCTGTACCAATAACCTGTCACAACCTATGCCAACAACATGTACCAATATGTACCAATAACCTATAATCAACCTATACCAATAATATGTACCAATATACACCAACAACTTGTACCAATTCTCTCCTCAATATATCAGATCTGATAACATATATCTCATACCCAATATCACAAGAATATCACTCAACCAATCATGTACATCAAAAACTAGTACAACCTCTACCATCACAGGTGCATCAACCATGCACATCACAACACCTCACAACCATCACCAATACCAATATCTCTATGCCAAATCAACCATAAACCATGTATCAATATCACTACAAATATGGCCAACAATATTACCAACAAGTGCCTCTAACAATGTACCAAGCATGTACAAACCATGTATCAATAACAAGCCAAGTTATACCTCATCAAGATGTACCAACTTCACCATACCATACACCTCATGTATATCCCAATTCATGAACTAAGTATCTCATCCATGAACTTACCATGTCATTACCAAATGTAACCATCAAAATATGAATATAAACATAAATGTAACTCTGTAACACACCTAGTGTATGTGATCATAGACCTACAAACATTCCTTAACTTCAACAATAAGAGACTAGTATTTTCATCAAACTTGACTTTAGCCTCACATGAATAATTTTGGATTATTCAACAACCCTAACTTGCAACAACAATAACTTTGTACCTGTAATGCATAAAGGTATAAAAATTATAGAAACTATTTTTTAGTGTCTTGTCTACAAATCCTCTAGGTTTCACTACTTGGAAACTCCCAGAAAAGGAGTTATAGCAAAAATGGTATACCTTGCTAAATTTTGTCTTATTATAGAGAGAGAACTTGTAGAGCATTCCACGCATGGAATATTTTTTGTATGGGTATGAAAATGGTACAAAACCTACTACAAATAGGGATATAACCAATTCATTTTGTCTCACTTAATTTGGATATGTTATGAATACGTTATGATATTTTTACCCGAAACACTTGTTTTAGACTAGTTTCAGGACTAGCCACACACCCTATCTTCCATAGAGTGTAACTCCCAAACTACAATGACCCACAAGCTGAAATTTTTATCACAGTTACTTGGATATGTTTTGGATTACTGAGAGGGGGGGTGAATAAGTAATAGTGTAATTATAATCCTTTTTCTTCAAATGTTATATCAATGTAGAATTATTATCCAATAATGAGCAGTAAGAAATAAACAATCACACACATACACAGTACACCATTGTTTTACGTGGAAACCCAAATTGAGAGAAAACCACATAATGATTTTTCTTATATGTCTTGAATAATTACATTCATTGGAAGCACCAACTTCCTTTGTTTTCTAGCTGCAATTGGAAGGAGGCTCCAACCCCCTAGATTCTCAGGCTACAACCTAAGGGAAGCTCCAACTCCCCAATTCTATGGCTACAACCAGAAGGAGGCTACAACCCCCTATGTTCTCCGTCTACAACTGAAAGGTGGCTACAAACACCTATCCTTGCCCTGTCCTACCACCCTGAAGTAGAAATAGAATGATGGAACCACTGTCACACTATCATTGTGATATATACTGCTGTAAACCTATACCAATAAATCTGAACTATGCATCAACCATGTATCAACCTGTAATCAACATGTACCATAAACAAGTGCATCAACCATGCACCAACCTATACCAAACAACCTATAATCAACATGTACCATAAACAAGTGCATCCAACCATGTACCAAGTATGTACCAATCATGTGTCAACTACTCATCAACTA
>JZKD02S0154677.1:64403-74934 GCA_000966675.3 Picea glauca | reverse complement strand
ACCAGAAATGGAATGACATGTATTATCCATATAGAATAGTATTACCTTCAAATATAGAAAAAATCATACCGTTATCCATTAAACAAACTTGGGTCCATTACCCAAACCTGGGTTCTCCAACTTCACATGGTCATAACTCTCTAACCGTGATGAGTTATGTGATGTTATACATACCACCGGAAATGGCATGACAAGAACTATCCATATAGGATAGTTTCCCTGACAAATTCATTGTCCTTCATATCATTATTCCACAATTAAGCATGGGTTCTCTTACTTTGCAAAGCATCTTCCCGTGAGGGCTTTCACCATAAGGGGAACACTTTGGAGTTCATCCATATTTACTTATTATCAACCATGAAAAAAAAATAATGAGTCATATTTACATCAAACAATATTCAGTCCATTACCCAAACCTTTGTGCTACGGGGCTTTCTTCAAGGATTGACATCAATGACAACCAACCTTAATCAACAATATGTTATATCAACAACCTCCATATTTTTCTATCTGAAACATTCTATAAAAAAATTGATTGCGAAAATGGTGAGATGGCATGTAAATAACATACCTTAGAAAGCATCATTAAAAACTTTATTATCCCTTGAATTTTAGGCCTTCTTTACTTCACCTTCCCTCTAAAATTCACCTTACATCTCCTTTGGTTACCTCAGTCACTTGCATATATTCAATATGCTCAATAGGTGATTATGGGAGAGCCTTGCTCTTTTATTTATACTCTCCAAGTAACTTCCTCTAGAAGCATCAACTTTTGTCCACTTAACCATTTAGACACTTTTTCTACTTAACCACTTTGTCCACTTAGCCTCTTTGTCCACTTAGCCACTTTTTCCACTTAACCAACTTTGTCCACTTAGACACTTTGTCCACTTAATTATTTAATTAATTTATCTTTGCAACCACATTGACTAGGAATATTCTTGAAGAGTTTCTAGAATAATTAACTTCTTATTGACCTTCTAGGGGCTTCTAGAATACTCTTGGGGGTCCTCCAACTTCACATGGACATATCTCACTAACTGTTAGGAACCATGTGGCATTCCACATATCCATGAAAACGGAATAACATGTATTATCCATCTAAAGAAGTCTCACCTACAAATATATTGATCTTCATGCCTTTATTGCTTAAACAAACTCGGGTCCCTTACCCATACCTTTGCGCTACCAAACTTCTCAAAGGGTTGAAATAAATCTCTAAGGGTTGACATTAATCTAAAATATCACTCTCCAAGGTTTGACATCAATGAAAACCAACAATCCAAACCAATTTTCCATCAACCTAAGCCAATTGTCTAACATTAGGAATCATCTTGAAGCCAACTATCTAGGTTCGTCTAGAAATCCTCAAGCATCAAATCAATTGATATAATATTATCTCAATGACTCAGATAGGGATAAGAAGACACCCTATAGCCATATAAAATGAGAAATAAACTCTAGAAAAGGAGTTTCCAGACTAAAGGGGATGTTGCTCAGAGAATTATAGGGAAAGGAGGCTTGCTATATGCTAGCAACATAACTTTGAACCAAGGGAATTTTCCTATCCTTATCCCTCCATGGTTATTTTATATCTTCCCAAATAGGTTTTGGGAGTTGAATCCCATTGTGTACAGGAAAGTGTTGTTGGGAAACAGGCCCAACCGAAAAGCCCACCCGAAAACACAAAATTATTTTATTTTTCACCAAATTTGAGGGAATCCGCGGGTTGGAGTGAGGAAAGTCATGGAATTCTATGTGTTACACTAGGAACACCCATGGATATGAACTTAGGGCATGTTTTTTTAAATTATTTTTGAGAGGTATTTTGGGGAAAAGTATAACAAGCATTGGGAAAGGGTTGCGCCATGACACAAATGCATATGTGTGGAATTTTTTGCTATAACATGCAACACATGTCCATTATGACTAAGGACTACTCTAATCCCTTCCTTGAATGCATCCATTCCCACCATAAAGTCATCATCTGAATTGGCAATTCTCAAAATTGGCGTACTTGTGAACAAACTTTTCAAGTGTTGAAAACTCCTTACACAATCTGGAGTCCACTCAAATCGCACAAATTTCTTTTGCAAGGATTTCATTGGATGTGAAATATTTTAGAATCCTTCAATAAACCTTCTGTAATAACCTACAAGTGCCATAAAGGACCTCACCTCTACGACATTTCTGATTTTCGACCATTCCTAAATGGATTTTATCTTTTCTAGATCCACAACTATTCCTCCCTTGGAAATGATATGACCCAAATAATGAATTTGTCATTGGTAAAATGATCACTTGATAAACTTTGAATAAGTTTTATTCTCTCTTAAAACTTGCAGTACCATCCTCAAGTGCTACATGTGCTCTTCCTCATACTTTGAGTAAATAAGTATGTCATCCAGAAATACAATAACAAACTCATTTAAGTAACTTCTGAAAAATCCATTCACCAAACACATGAATATATATAGTGCATTTGAAAACCCAAATGACACCATAGTGAACTAGTAATGTCCATACCTTATTCTAAAAGCAGTATTTCTAATGTTTTCTTCTTTAATTCTCACTTGGTGATATCCAAATCTGAGATCAATCTTTGAAGATATCCACGCTCCACACAATTGATCAAAGAGGTCATATATCCTTGGAAAATGATACTTCTTATTTAATTTTACTTTATTCAACTTCCTAAAGTCGATACAAAGCCTCAGTGTACCATCTGTCTTCTTCACGAATAACACTGGGGCACCACAATGCGACACACTTGGTCGTATATACCCCTTCTTCAAAATCTCTTCAAGTTGCATATGAAAATCCTTCATCTTTGGGGTACTCATCCTATAAGGAGTCTTAGATACATGTGTTGTTCCCGGCATTAGATTTATAGATAAATCAATATCTCTCTTTGGTGGCAACCCTGATATCTCTTTAAAGACATTCTCAAAATTTTACTGCACAATCTTCGACATTTGGAACTTTATCCTTACATGTCTTCTCCATGTGCGTTGCAAATACTTGACATCCTTTCCTATAACCTTTCTTCAATTGTAAGGATAAAACTTCTCTAATAGTTATAGCTCTTGGAATTCCTTGAACTTTCCTTAAGTTCCCTTCCTCATCCAAGCAAGTAAATTCATTATTGTAACAATCCAAGATAGAATGATGTTAGTCCAACCAATCCATACCAATGAGGCAATCATATGAGCCCAAAGGTATAATATTCAAATCATTGCTTTTTTGAAATCCATTCATTTCCATTGGACATGCCTTAACCATCATTTTCCTTTTTTCCCTATAGCTAACTGCACCAACCAAGGTTTTCCAAGCTTGCTTCTTGGCAATTGGAATATTTCCACTATCTTAGGATCTAGATAACTATGACTAGCTCCTGAATCGATTAAAATAGCAATGGGTTAGTCATTAATCTTACCTTACACTTCAATCATGTGCGACTGAAACTCATCTTTCTTGCTATCTAGCATTGCGTAAATCCTAGGTACATTTATGCCCATGTCCTCAATTGTTGTATCTTTTTGTACATTGTGTGCATTCCTCGCCTTATCACCACTTTGAGGGTAATCTATGCACATATGATCACCACCACAACCCCAACATTGAATAGGTTGTTGCCATGGATTTTTCCACAATTTCTCTGTCATTATGGGTGCCTTGAGAGTTGACTATCCTTGCACAGTATTTCTAAAACATTGTGGCTTGGCCCCCTTCTTCCTCTGATCCACCTTGTTTTTCATCTTGTCTTCCCAATATTTTTGGAAATTCATTCTTCCCTTTTTCTAATCATAAATACACTTAGCGTGCCTTATGTTTTATTCCAATGTCTTAGGGTCATCATATTGTATCGTATCACTGATAAATGAGGGTATCCCACTTAAGTACCTCTGAATTTTAACTTGCTCATCCTTGATGAATGCGACATATTTCAGCAGCTCTAAAAATCTTCTTTCATACTCATCTATTGTCATACTCCCAAGCTTGAGTTCGAAGAACTTCTTCATTCTCTTATCATAGTATTGCTTGGTTAAATATTTCTTTTGAAAATACCCCTTGAACTCCCTGCAAGTAACCTTCTTCGCAACAATGTTTTTCACATGCACGAACTGATCCCACCACATTGATTCTTTTCCTTTCAACTGATAGATGGAAATTATTCCTTCTTCATGCATAGAATAATTATGCAACTGGAAGTACTTCCTGATACCCAACAACCAAGTCTCTGCATCTTCATCCTTCTTGTTCTCATCGTCAAATGTAGGAGGATTGATATTATTCATTTCTCCATGTAGCTTATCCATCTCAGTCTTTCTCTTATGGTTTCTAATGGGATATGAACTTGAGCTACTGTGTGCTTTCCTAAATGAATTCTTTGGTGAGTGGTGATGATTCCTATCAACACTTCTTGCTTCTCTTATTTTCTCATCATGAGACCCACGACTTCTTGACTTACTTGTCTCTACATCCTTATCCATTTTATTTTATGTTCTATCCAAGCTTTGCATCAACTTGACATTGAAGTCATATTGTTTCTCCTTGGCTATCATAAGCCTTTAACTATCATATTTATATATTTGGACATATTTTTTCAATCTCTTTATGGTTTCTACCAATTTAATGCACTCCTTGGATTTTGTACCATCAGCACCCAAACCAACATACAAATACCCAAAGTCATCATCAGGATTGTAAGTTCTCCATGAATCTTACATGTTTTTTACCCTCTGCGTTCATTTTGTCTTGTTCTAATGCTTATAATTCTGCAAGATGTACAGGAAACAAGATTTTTTAGGTGAACTCATGATACCACTTCATGAAAAATTTGCACCATTTTTTCATAATCCTTTCTTCTGTAGTCTATGTGCACACTGGTATTCAACACATACAAATGTGCGATGTCAATATTTATCATGCGCAACACATATCAGTATCATGCATGCGCTGTGATTTTTTCTCCGCACAACTCCAAAATTTAGTGTCCACACTCGTGCACCATTGTTTACTACGCAATTCCAGTGTCGTACCCTGTAATATCCAACATTTAATACACACACTTACACATTCTTATTTTAGTCTCACCATGGTCATGCTATAATTCTAAATTCAACCAAATAGTAGTCTGAATTTATCCTTAAGTAGAAACTCAGCTCATGCAGGCTCATTTTTTAAACTAGAGCTCTAATGTTTTTTGTTGACCTCTGACCCATACAAGTCTAGTGTTGAACCAATATCTCTAATACCAAATGGTAACATCCCTAGCGATACCAAACTGTAACATCCCCAACCATCGTGGTTGGGCCATATCACACAATTTCAACTTCTATCACTCTAAAACCAATGTGTAACATCACCGTTACCAAATTGTTCTGATACCATAAAGAAATATTACTCTTATTACTATTGAACAATTCTACTCCAAAATCTAGTGCATAGATTCTACTCTAAACACTAGTCTCCACAGTATCACTTGAAGTATCGCACTCAACCTCACACTGATTCGTGCCACACTAACTTACAACAGAGGAGTAACACAAAACATTTGTGCTCAAGCATACTGTACACACAATACTACTGTGCATGCAAAGATTCTGGTGTCACACTCCAATTCTGATTTTCCTTGTGTGCGGGGTCTATTTCCCTACAGGCACAAATGAATTTCCATCCTCTTATGCACACAAGATACTTTCCTATGCACATGGCCATTCAAACCTTGCCTTGGAGAATCATGACCAATATTATAATGTTAGCTTAACATGAAATACTATTAAATTTGTCATACTCATGCACAACTATAAATATTGTCTATCTGCGCCATAATTACATGTACAAGAAACATAATATAGAATAACAACAATTACTTATATGCAATGACATAAAATAATTTAACCCATAATAAACATGGAATAATTAAGCACATAGTAAATGAGACAAGAACATAAAGACACTTATCTTTTTGAAAAGTCATGAACTGCACGCAGAACTCAGACATTCCTCCTAGCCATAGAATATGTTGCTCATATACTTTCAGTAACAAGTCACCCTTGAGTTGGGGGTTAAATCCACTAGGGAAAAAGGGTTCCTAATGCTAGGCTAAGGTCTGATTCTTAGCATAATTTCTTAGTCCAAGGTGCCACTGTTGCAACTAGTCTACAGTCCCTCATACCCCACAAACCTGTTACACCTAAGGAAGTGTACCCCTTCTCTCCTCAGTAGTCCCTCGATTGCTCGACTTCCCTTCCATGGTTCCAGCAACAGGATGGAAAGGAAGTCTTCAAGCTCTGCAACTAATGCCCAACTCACCAGGGAATAATTCCCAGTGAAACTATCACCGAGAGAGAATTCTCATAGGCCTAACAACCTGCCTCTTTGAGAACAAATATCTCACCTAGAGAGACTTCTCATAGGATTGAAAACCCTTCTCTTTGACAACAAATCTCTCACCTAGAGAGACTTCTCACATGCCTCAAAACCTGCCTCTTCAACAACAAATCTCTGGTTACAAAACAAAAACCCCATACAAACTCTTTCTCTATAGAGAAGGTAATAGTCATATTTTCCACCTGATGGTCTGACCCCTTCTCCCTCTGAAAAATGAAAAATCCCCCCAAATATAATAAGGCCAACAATATATATTGCATGTCTTCAACTCGACACTTGTCACTTTTAGAAGTAGCTTTAGCCACTTGGTGAATCATTTCCTACCACTCAAAAACTTAGGATAATAATTATTCATAATTACACTTTTCCAGAAATATTAAAAATATATTCCCTAAGACTTAAGTCCTTCCCCCTTTTCTCCTTTTTCTGGTGGAGTTATCCCCCCATCCCTTTTCTTCTAATCTGTATGCATGTAGTGAGGTGATATTATTATTAACTGTGATTACATTTACATGGATAGGCACACTAGCCTATTTGCATCCCATCTCACCAACCTCATAACCATACAACTTCTCTGGATTCAATACATATACATCCATACACACACACACACATATAAACCATCTCGATGAGCACTTCTAGGTAACATTGCACACTTACCCAGGTGCACACAACACTATGGAATGTGTGCACTCTTCCCTTGATGTCCATTCCTGTGCACTTAATTAGGTATGCACAACACTATTAAATTTGTGCACCCTTTCTTTGATAAAAAATATCCACCCACTAATTAGGTGTGCATAGAACCAAAACTTGGTGTCAACAACTCACTGGCCTATATGTACATTTACATTTGCAATTGGTACCAATGGCTCGCCAACCTATATGTACAATTATAAAAGGGTTCGGATTAGGGACATTACATAGTGGAAGAAGAAAATGATACAATACATGTTGCACCTATTTTAGACTTGGATGGTATTAAAGAGGAATTAATTCAAGCACCTGGTTTGTTTTGGTAGAAGAATGGCATTGCTACTAATCCAGCAATACAACAAAATTATAATCATAAAAGGACATCGAAAAACTTAAACAATATTGAGGCCAAGAAAAGGAAGACTCAAGGGGAACTAGAGCTTACTGAATATCTTGATCAAAGTAACTCTAGGGAGCCTTCGCTAGAGGATTTTTCCACACAAATTGATTCTTTGCTAGAATAATTACAGCCAAAGAAATAAGGTGATCCCATACTGGTTATAACATCAACCCCTATATCAACGGTATCTCAGGTAACCAATGAAGGGAAGAATGAGTATTTTATAGAGACTCAATCAAGGACCATGGTAAAGTTTCCAATATTAAGAAATGATGAATCCCAATTAGAAAAATTGGGTCATGATATTAATTTATAAACAAAAGATCATGGATCTCCCAGGTTTATTGCATCAACTAACATGGAGAAGAAGAAATTTTATTTATTATTTTTTCAACTTGATACCACTAAGGTTTCAGGACACCCTCAATATAAATATACATTTGTTGAAGTATTTTTTATTCAAATCAATGTTGTGTATATGGTAGAGTGGAACATACATACTGACAACATGGTGGCTTGAAGGTTCATTCAGTCTACTTCCAATGTGGAAAAGTTGCAAACTTTGGTCAAAAAACTAAATACACAACTCAAGCATGAAAGATAATGATTAGACTGAATATTACCAGAGTAAAAGAGATGGAGAATAATATGCTAACACTCTCTGATCCATTGAAGACCAAGGTAAATGTTAAGGAAATTGTATATTCCAAAGAGGTATAAATTAAAGATTTGAATTTAAAGCTTATAATCCCACAAATTGAGTTTGTCAAATCTAGGGAATCAATAAATGCTCATCAACAAAAAGATTCATTGTCTGATGAAAATGGGAGAATAAAGGAAGTCAATTTATATCTTACTAGAAAGATGGAAGACCTTGAAAAGAAAAATGACAAAGGGTTATTAGAGCTATCTATAGATATAGAAAGACTTCAAAAGGAGTTAGCATAAAATTCATCCCAGTGCAAGTCATTGACAAAAATATTTGATGTTGAGGACGATAAGATTTTCAATATTTCAAGCAATGAATATAATGTAGATGGCCTGGTAGAGAAAGCGTCATCATATAATTCACAAGTGGGAGAATTGACTAATCAAATACAGGGCCTAAAGAAAGTGCATGTTGATGCAATCAAAGAAATGAAGAAACTTGAAAAAATAAGCTGAGTCAAAAGAATTTCCAAATGAGTTAAAATCAAGAGATAATGAAATTTATGCATTAGTGCTTGCTCGTGACGAATTAAATAAATTTATTAAAGAAATTTTAAATCATGTCCTAGGAATAAAGTGCCTTATAGAAGATAAACATCAAATATGGGATGGAATTATAGAGCGAATGAAATTTTTTTGGAGTTCACTTTGATCTTTTTCATTAATGTGAAATCAAGAAATCCTAAACTGAAGAGGTTTTTTCCAAGTCTGCATAGGGTTACTTGTAATTGTTCCCTTGATGAGAACAACTTGAGGAACAATATCTTATTTGGCATTGTTGTTGAGGATAGAAATTTAGACCGTTTCAAGTTTCTTTATAATTTTTTATAGTCTTCTTAGATTTATTTAATGACTTGGAATAACCATGTTCAACCTCACATATTGTTTAGTCTAGATTACCAGAGAAGTATTTTGAATCAATTATATAAACTAGTTTTACAAATAGCTAGGAATCAAGAAGAAATTGAAGAAAATTGGCAAGTTCTAGCTCAACAGGATGTATTGGCAAGACCAAATAGACCAACTAAGGTAATCAAAGATCAGTGACTTCGATAATTTCATGCCCCATATTATTATTATTAAATATAAATAATAATAATAATAATATAGGAATACAATAATTCTCTTAAAACGATCATAATAAATACTTATTGGAATAAATAATAATAAATAAGTATATAATAATTATCCTAAAGTGTGTCATAATAAGTATTTATTATGGATATTATGGTAATTAAAGAGAATGGTAAAATAAGTAACCATAATTAATGAATAAAACCTAAAGTATAATAAAGAATTAAATAATGGACCCTAGGGATTGGGTTCTTTACCACATATGGAATCTATATAAAGAGGTAAAAGGATGAGAAAAGGACATCTCTCTCTTTTGACACATCTCTCTTTGGCTAAATCTATAGAGAGGGTAAGAATAAGGATTCACTGGCATGGTAGTATATTTAAAGGCTCCAGGGAGACCTACTACTAAGGATTTGAGTAGTAAGTTCTACATTTGAGTGGAGAGTCCTCCCCCACTTTGTGTTGTCATTGCTAGGTCAAGGATCAGGGTATGGCTATGTTTATGAACTCATCAAGTTGTAGGTAAGTAGGGTTATTCAACACATGTAATTTCCTCACCTCTTTGAGTTGATTAAAATTTCATTAAGGTTTCCTTAATTAAAAATTATTGGTTATTTTATTGGAACAAAATCTATGGATTTATCTTTGTTATAACTATGGGACATTACATATGGAATCATAGATATGGTTTCAACCCTCAAGGCCTAAGGGCCTTCCCAATTAAATTATAAAATTCTAGATCTAAAATTATATGTCTAGGATAGCATTGTATAGATCCGGAATGGACGATCTGAAAAGTGAATTAGAATAAAACTAGAATAAGGATGCCCTAAGATCCATATCTCATAGCCTCTAGGTTACAGATTTGAGATGGGTCTATCAATTCTTGGGGAACAATTGTGAGCAACCGTATAGGCCACGATGATAAAGAAATTGTAAGCAACTTTTTTAATCTATAACATGTGGGTAAATAACACTTGTTTTACCCTTATTTGTTTGAGCGAGGTATTTATTAGAGATATTTATTGGTTGATCAGTAATACTTGGATAAGTAAGTAATTTATTTAATTTGATATGTTTACTCACGGTATAATGTGGTAATTGATATCTTGTAGAATGTTATTTTTTTCTAGTGAAACCTGTTGATACTGAGAGGGGGGTGAATCAGTATCAAGTACAATTTAAAACATTTTTCAACTTATACTTAAACCATTCAATTATATCCAATGAGCAATGAACAATAGTATAAGAGTT
>JZKD02S0154677.1:10350-39381 GCA_000966675.3 Picea glauca | reverse complement strand
AAGTCATTAGTTCCATTATGGCCTTTTCTGAAGGTAAAACATAATTTAGGAGGTAATGCGAAGTGAATGGAGAGTTAACCTAGTAAGGTAGAGAGAACTGATCTAGTTCCTCATCCAGTGGTAGACTAGGATCAAGATCAATATATTCTCCTATTGATTATATCACTGAATATGATAATTCACCTAGTGACAATGGCATAGTAGCTTCGTAAGAGTCTACTTCTGAACGGTGAGGAAGCACCCAAGGATCGTAAGAGCTAGGGGATGTACTGATGAAGGAACAAATCATGTTCATGGGCGTAATGTTGGTGGTGTTAGGTTTAGGGGGGAATATCCCCATAAGAGATGGATATTTAAACATACCTACGCTGACGCTTTCATACGCCCTGGAAGATTCACCTACAAAGAGAACATTGGTAATTGGATTGGCACGCAAGTCTGACTCAGGGGCGCAATAATCCTATTGGTCAATCGTAACTATATTTCCTTGTTCTGGAAATCGTACAATGCAAAAGTGAGACAACCTTCATTGTGTAAAGCCAAGTGCGTCCTAAAAGCAGATTGTAGTTGAGTGTGGCATCAACCACTTCGACTTCGATGGAGACATTCTTTCCCCCAATTTAAATGGATAGGGAGGTGAGAATTCCATGGGATTTAAAATAATGTCCATCAAAATATTTAAGGATGGTTGAGTATGTGGTTATATGTGGAGAACCAATGCCTTTCCAACATGAAAAAGACATAATACAAGTGCCCTCTCCTTCGTCAATCACTATATGAAAGATATTCTTATTCAAACAACAAACTGTAATTTTCAATGCCAGTTGGTGTGAAAGGCACAACTCACTTTGTTTTGTGTCAAAGGAAATAATGTTAGACTCTGAAAAGTCTATTGCCCTTATGGATGATAGAAAGTATTTATGTTGTGCACGATAGCTTTGCAATACTTTGAGTGCCGACATGGCACACGAGGCCTGGGAAAGATATTCCACTATGCTATAGTGTTTGGTTGTCCAAGCATTCGTATTGTGGGAGGTCCATCGAAGTACCCCTTTGGGAGGGTGGATGGCAGGTTCAGAAGCCAGTTTCTCTAATGTGAGAGGGTCATTGGGTGGTGAAGTTGATGGAGGATCCTTTAATGAAGTTTCTTCCTTTGTGGAGTCATATTTCTTGGCTCTGGTGTTTAATGCCATCACAAATTTAACCATCAAAACGTTTTTTGTTAAGGAATTTGTGTTGCCCCTGGGTGGGGGTGCGTGGGTTTGTGCTTTCATCTGTTGTTTTGGGGGGGGGAGGATTAGTTAATATTGTTGGTTGGGAAGGAGCTCCCCCTTGTTCAAGGTATTTATGAACCTTGGAAAGGAGAGGGAAGTATTTAGTGCAGTGGTCCTCCTTACATACCATGCAAGGATATCCGGAATTTTGTTTTTTTTTTTCCCCGGCATTGGGGTCTTGGATTTTGGGCCTTTCTTCTCCAAAGGATTCTTCTTTTTACTATTATTATTGCCTTTCTTTTTTCCTTTTAATTGTTGTGGGTTTTTGTGTGTTGTTGATTGCATTGATTTTACCTTGGAGCTTTGAGTAGGGGTCGAAGTGGAGGTGGTAGTAGGGACAGAAGAGGTGGGATTGTGAGCTATAGTCAATTGTCTAAGTTGCCTAGTAAATTGTCCAACCATAGTGGAAGATATAGGAACAACCATACCATCAACATGGGGTCCTGGGGATGGCTTTGATTGATCATTCGATGGACGAGGTGCCTAGGGAATCAAATCCTATATTGTGCCAAAATGGGAATATACCAAGTCTAAATACTTGGCACGATTGATAGCTTGCTCGTTAGTTACAATGCCTCCCATGGAGATGTCTATGGATATGTGTGGTAAAAGTGACTTTGTGAACCAATAATCTAAAATTTTGTTCGGGATGGTGGCTTTAATCAACTATCTTCATTGCCTCCATTCATGAATGTGAACAAAAATGTGAGTGGATGTAGAATGTCGAATGGAGGTTAAAAGTTCAGTATCGGTTTCATACCAAATGGGAAATTGGAAGTGAGTCAGAAATTCCATGGAGAGAGTGTTGAAGTCACCAAAAGAGTTCCATGGCAGATCAATATACCATTTAGTTGTCGTTCCTATGAGTTTTCTCTAGAAAATTCGTAACCAGATGGAATCATCCATCAAGGAGTTTGAAGAACACCAAAGATGGAAGGTCATGATGTGGTTGTTCAGACCTTCTCCAGGTTTTTCATCGAACTTGGGGATGTAGGATGGGAGTTTTGCAGGGATAGGGGGCAAAAATGGGGCGTTGAGTATGGGATCATTCGTCAAATGGGACAAATCTGGAAAATCTAATGTCTCCAGAAAAGGAAGTCATCAATTTGGCTGCGAATACTAGTAATATTGATGTGGCATTAGAGTACCATTAGGACTATATACAAGTTTATTTGGCATTGTAAGACCTATTTTTCCTCCCATATATGAAGTTTGAGAAGTTTTGGGAGTGGGCATCAAGGGGTTTGTTGTTTGGGCAAGGAAATCACCTTGAGGAGGAATTCTCATTAAAGGCGATTGACCCCATAAAGTGTTGACTACTCCTGGATATGGTAATCCTGAATAAATCCCTATATGGCCTAGAGTAAAAGTGGTGGAACGGCTTGTGGAAATGGCCTACCCCCAGGGTTGAGTTTGGTTTCCAGCTAGGGGTTTCCCTAGTTGGTTTATAGTAAGGGATGGGCCCCAAAATGGTTGTTGTCCCAAAGCGGGGGGTTTCCCCCCAGCATGTTATTTCCCCCAGGTTGATAATGGCCCCGCAACTAAGGGTTTCCCCCCAACTGGTTGCAGTCCCCATGATGGCTATTTCCCCCATGTTGGTTGTTACCTCCATGTTGAAGAGGGCCATGTGGTTGAGGGTTGCTCCTGAATTAGAATTTTCCCCCTAGTGCGAGGTAAATAAGAATCTCCTATGTGAATAATTGGTGTAAGACAAACATTTTGGGTGAATGTCATTAAATTAACTACTTGACTAGATGGGTGAAAAGACAAGGTAATTTTTGCAGGGCCCAAGGCAATGGAATTGTTGGCTACCTGACTAGCGTGAATTTGTAGAGGACGACCAATTATTGTGCTTGGGGTCAACCTAGGTTCAATTCTACTGGTGGGAATAAGAGTTGTCCCTGTAGATATTTGTGATGGGGTTACTGGGGTCAACGATGTTGGCCACCAAGGAAAAGTGACATAAGTGGTAATGTGTGTCAAGGTGAAAATTTCAATATCCATTGGGGGTATTATTATTGTATCATTTGTTGTACATGTCGGGTGGCAGGGGATAGCTGTCAAGATTAAAATAGGTAGGTATCAGAATGACTAGTGAGGGTGGTGGATTGGTGGGAGGGAGGAAGTTACCTACTTCAATGGTTTCAACCACCCCTTCAATTGGGTCACCTGAGGAACCTACACTCCTTGTTTCAGAGACAAGTTCTTCATTAACTACTCCTTCGTTGGAAGGGTTTTTTGGATGAACATGATATTTAGGGTCCAACCCTTGCATTTTCCAAGATCTATGAAGCCCATGATCAGCCACAGTGAAAATTTAATGATTTATAAGGCCAACTACGAACTTTAAAAGAAACACACTCCTAAAAAAACTATAGGAAATAAACCAAACAATAGTAGACAGAAGGATCTTTCGAAGATTGGATTTCAATCCGTCGATGAAGATATGAGAAGTAGTTATCCCAACCTCCACGTAACAACCCTTATTGGGGAAAGAAACCCTCACTTTAATGGGATCACCCTCCAAGGGTGCTGAAAGTGTGATATGACGTCTCCCTCAAGTATCGTGGGAAGCCGCCCACGATCACCTATGTAGATACCTAGGAAAGGTCATTGAGGTGATGTTGGCATAGGGGCAGACCCAAGGTTCAATGCTTCAACAACGCACCAACAAAACCCTAAATACTGACCCTTTCGACAACGCCTACGAAGCAGATGAAGTATCACCCGAGGTAGAGGCAGGGGGGTTGCAGGACTCAGGTGTCTGCAACCTAGATGGGACACAGATCTGTGATCAAAGTACTTAACAGAGCACTTAGCCAATAACATTCATTAGTCCTTAACCCCTATTCACATTGCAGGTTAAAACCTTAATTATATATCAACGCAATAACAACCAAGATCCAAGCATATATAACCATTCAGCACATAGCATCATAGTAGATATAACATTCATTCACATCATAGAGCACTAAGAATCAACTGGATCTATCATACATCCATATTAAGAAGTCATGTACATAAACAGCGTGAACATCATAGCACAAAGCACATCGACACAGGATATACATGGTTCACCCCAGTGTGGGGCTACGTCCACCAATATTCTTCTTCTTCTTTATTAGCTTCTTCCAATATTCTTACATGCACAGAGCCACAATTCAAATCTGCATAGGACAGGAGATCCATGCGCACCTCGCTAGATCCTCCTTCCCCGAGTTCGGTCCAAGAACAGAGCCTTACACAGTATGTGTACAAAGCACTACAAATCATTTGCACTTAGCTCTGCAATTCTCAACATACAGTATGCACAGAGCCTTCACAACTATTTTCACTTAGCACTCTGGCCTACATATCTTGCCCAAAGCCCACTTGGATCTCAAGAACTTGACTCCTACTTGCATCAGCTAGCTACTTATTTATACATTACAAAAGGAGCCTAAACATGGGTAAGACCCATGGGCCGACATCCCATACCCATTACATAAACCCTAAAACCCAAAAATCTCGTAAAAGGGGGCGATATCCCGTGACCTCTGCTTTGCCTGGGTACTCCATCTTCGACCAGCCTGTCGAAGTCCCAAAAGTGGTCAAACACGACCAAGGTTCTCCAAAACTTGGTCGAGGGCCAACAGGTCCCCAACACTCACCTCTGACTCGTCCCGAGTCACTCTGATCTGGGCAACTCTGCTTCAAAGGCCTCAAGCTTAGCTCGATTTGCCTCGCCTTTATGCTTCACCAGAGCCTCCTGAATGACTTTCTCAGTGACATTCCCTTCCAAGCGTTGTTCCACCGTGGTGAACGCCTGAATGACTTTCTCGATGACATTCCCTTCCAAGCATTGTTCCACTGTGGTGAACACTTGTTCCAGTTGTGCACCTTATCCCTCGATCTATTCAAAAAGTGTGCAGGGTTCATCCTACACCGGCTGGAGTCTTTGGGTCACTTCCATGACTCTACTCTGGATTGCACTGACCTGTTGCTAAACTGCGTGCACCTCCTGTGACCTTTTCATCTTTTCTACAGTCGAAATTTGCTTCAGTTGCGCTTGCACTGTCGATGCTTGTTGCTTCACCCCCTGGAGTTGTGCCTACAATCTTCTCAGCTTCAAGTCATCTGCAAGGCACTCATAGGTATGCACACTTTGGTCACTGATTTTTTTACATTCCAAGGCCAACACCCTAGTGATTCTTTCTATTGCACCCCTGGCAGTTTCTTCTCTTTGATCCTGCACTTCCTGCAGAGTGCTCAACATTGCTTGTAGTTCCAGTTCTGCTACCCTTTCTTGAAGTTGTTGA
This sequence comes from Picea glauca, assembly GCA_000966675.3. Classification (NCBI taxonomy): domain Eukaryota; kingdom Viridiplantae; phylum Streptophyta; class Pinopsida; order Pinales; family Pinaceae; genus Picea; species Picea glauca. The sequence continues at coordinate 33,809 of JZKD02S0154677.1, read as the reverse complement.
ATGGCTTCAGCAAGCTTTCCCACTTGGCTCTTAGTTGTCTCCTCTCCATTTGGGTGAAGCCTAACATAGAGCGAAGTACTCTAGCCACTGCCTCCTTGATCGCAGTCTGCTCTATGAGAAGCTAGTCTTTTTCTCTATGGATCTGCTCTTTGTCCTCCTAAAACTTTGCGCGGAGGTCATATTTTCTTTGTTGTGCAACCCATAGTTTCTCTAAGACTTCCTCCTTTTCTTGCTTCAAGGCCTCTATGGCATCCTCCTTTTCTTCCTGTACTTGTCGAAGGCAAGCCTCTATAGCATCTACTAATCTGCGTAGTTGGGCAGGCTCATCTCCCAATTCTATATCTTCTGATGACGATGGCATTGTAGACACTGCACATCATGAATAGAGGGCTTCCTGTACCCCTTTGAGCTCTGCCTCGATCCTATCATACATTGTTTCCTTCTTTTCTTCATTTTGTTGAAAAATGTCCTCTAAAGTGTCTTCTACAGCTGTGATGATGAGGTCCATATCATCCATTGTGAGAACGGTCTGTAACTGGGGCTTATTGGCTCGTGACTTCTTCCGCACTGAGGGTTTCTCCAGAGAAACATTTATTTTCTTTGATGTCTCAGCCTCTGTAAGGGGATCCTTAGGCGGTGTCACTTTTTCCTTGTCCTGCTTGTATTATTCCCCTTCCTCTTCCTAGTTTACTTCGTTACCTCTTCCTCGAGGTGAATCAGATGCATTTTCTTCGATGTGCTATTTATTTTTTGCACCTCTTCATTCTTCTTCTTATTCTTAGCATTGTTTGGTCCATCATATTCTTCTCAAGTGACCACAAGACTTTTAATGAGGTCGGGTTTGGAGAGCTTTGTCTGTTCAAATGGTACAAGGAATTTCGCAGGCCATTCCTTGGTTATTTCCTCCATATCTTCCTCAGTCAGTTTGTAATAGGATTGAAGTTCTTCCTTGTTTTCATCCCCATGCGTAGTGATATATATGAAGTGCCTATCTACGTGGAACTTCACAAGTGGCCTAAACCTATGAAGTGTATTCGGCATCATGTGAGGGAAGGATTCAATGGCCCTCTTTAGCTACAAGTAATAGGTGTGGAACACTGCATTTGACTGCCATTACTTCGCCATGTCGCTCGAATACCACAGGGTAGTGAACCTCGCGGCAAGGGGTTCGGACAACCCAACTTCAGAGAAGGTCGCTCCCTCTAGAATCTCCCAAGTGGCAACGACAATGAGAATCAACAACCAGCTGAAGTGAAACTCATATCCCTAGTCCTGCACTTCACAACAATCCCGATCCAACTGGTTGATGAGGTATCTCACCCAGTTCATTTGCATCCCTTCAACATGTTTTCCTGTGAGGTCGACGACGAACCTCGTGACTTGCAATGGTATGTTCTTCCTGATGATCTTACCAGCGATGAAATGGAAATCTAGGCGCACTGTGCCATCTTGGATGGAGGATACCTTGTAGCCTCGCTTCCCCTTCTCCACATCGTCGTAGGTGTCTTTTATTCGTTGCGCCAAGGCATGATCTGTAGCCTTCTTTGGGTAGAATTTTTGAGGGTCTAGTCCCTGCATTCTTAATCTAGTGATCATGTGGATCAGTGTCAGATCCACAATCATGCACCTATCTAACCATAGATAACCTCCATGGTAGCACGACAGGAGGAGTTTAACACACACGTTAACCTCCTGATGTCTGCCAAAGTGGGGTAGCTTCATGACATTGAGGATGGTGGACCTCATGATCTTCTTAGTTCATGGCTGGGGGACTATATTCGGGTTCTTCGTCGTTGTCTTTGTCAAGTACTTATGCGATGCAAGCAACACATAATTCTTCTTGTCTCCCAGGTTAAAGTCATTGATCTTAAGGTCAGGTATCATTCCTAGCTACGTTCCCACTATGCCTATCCCTTTCAAGAGGTACACAGTGATGAGGGGTACTCGAAATATCTTGTAACAATGTCATGACTAACCATGCCAACCATAGGCGAGATGTAGTCAGGCAAGACCAACGAGATGAGCTTCGTGTTCACCAAGTCATCGCGGTGCTTGCTTCTTTTCTTTGTTGCAGTTCGGGATGGCCCAGATTGACGTGCAGTCGAGGGGGATGCTTGTAATTCTATTGTCGATGAGGTCTGTACTACTGCGAACATGACCTTCTCAGCCATAAGGTCGATTAAGATCTCCTCCACAGATTTCTCTACTGTGCTAAGGTTGGACGACATGCACGCTCGTGATCAAATGTCTTGGGTAGGTGAACATATGCTCAAGGTAAGTAAAATGGGTGGCAAGGTCTCAATAAGCACAATGTGATATCAATTAGTTCTCTGTGGGCTTGAATAATCATAATTTGCAAAAGTGTCCCCGATGACACATTCGACGGATTAAATAGACAAATTCGTAATGGATTCCTCCAATGAGAAGGAATGGCTCAATCCATCTGTTATGGCATGGTCCCAACAGTCCAATGGCAATCTTTCCAGAATTAACTGTGTTTCTAGCCGTTCTGGAGCTTCGTTCTAATGGTTGGGATGCCTCCAACGATCATATTTCTTCATCGTGACAAAGTGCCAGTCTGCGTTGTTCTTCTATTCCGGCGAGGTTCAAGTTCTGCAAGCCTTCTTTTTGTGAAGTCTTCTCTAGAACCTCGTGCAATTTTTCTAGCTTTTCTTTCTTTTTGCTAAGTTTTATGGCCTTCTTTCCTATGATCTGAGTCATTGGATCCCTCTTTCCATTTTTATTCTCATCTACTCTTACCATAATAACTTCGCATTGTTGAGGGTCTTTCACAGGGTTTAAGTGGAATACCTCTTCTCTTATTACTTCAAGGGTTGGTGCTCTTCTCTTGTGCATGGAAATGTTCTTTAATCCTTCTTGTGTTCTTTCAACCTTGACAGCTAGTTCTCTAGCCCTTAGTTGCTTCAACTTGGCCTCTTGTTCTTATATTAAGCGCATTATTCTCCTAGCCATGAAATCCCTTAATTCTTTCTTTTTTTGTTCTATAGCTTCTTCTTCTTCTCTCCTTCGAATCTGATCTTTCTCAATCCAGGTCCTTCCTAACAAAAGTGAAAAAGGAGTGTTGTTCTCAACAAACTTAATGAACTTGAATTCTTTTTCCCTCGATGCTCCATGAGCAACCATAGGTACATGAGTAATTCTTCCACATAGGGTTATCATCTTTCCTTTAAACAATCCTATTCCTCCCAATGAAGGAATCATAGCAGGCTTTCCTAAAATTTCCCAAGTACTTTATGTCATGATATTCACCTATGTTTCCTCATCCAAAACACTGTCTTTGTCAAAGTCTCTTATTCTTATTTCTATGCACTCCTTCTCTTTTAAGATCTCTGGTAAACTGATGTCTCTATGATCACTCAGGGTTTCTTTCATCTGCAATAATATAGTCTTTGATTCTTTCTGGTGTTCTAGCATATCCTTAATCTCTTGAACCTCTTCATGGTTTTCTTGTCTCATATTCATCTTTTTAACTTTAGCAATCATTCTAGGGCGGTCCAAAACTTCATGTCCAGTAGCTTTACAACAAAGACAAATAGGACCTTTACCGGGGCATTCCTTAGCAAGATGTCCTGGTCTTCTGCAACTATAACAAAGAGTCAATCCTCTCTTTCTCTTAAACGATCCCCAACCTTTCATGTACTGTTCACTGGGATCACAGTGATGAACCTGCAAATAATTCTTTCTAGGATCTTGCATCCACTTGTTAGTCCAAAAATTATTTCTATGCATAGGAATAACATATCTTTCACTATATCTATCAAATATATTCAGATCAAATCTTCTTTCTTTTAATTGTGCCCTAGTTTTCAGACTAGGACAAAATCTATCAAACATTCCTAGATCCATTCTTTCGAAACAAAAATTTCCACTCATCTTACCTTTACCAGAGCACAAAACTTTAAGATATTACCTCTTTTCTTCAGATCCGATACCCTTCTTAGCACAAGTAGAATAATGTGCACCACAACAGTAGATCTACGCACAAAGATTTCTCTTTTCTTTAGTTCCCAGCAATCACAGTTTCAGGTCCCGACAACGGAACCATTTTTTGGCACAGGGGTAGACCCAAGTTTCAACGCTTCAACAACGCACCAACAAAACCCTAACTATTGGCCCTTTCGGCAACACCTGCGAAGTAGATGAAATCTCACCCGAGGTAGAGGCAAGGAGGGTTGCAGGACTCAGATTTCTGCAACCTAGCTGGGAAACAGATCTGTGATCATAGTACTTAACAGAGAACTTAGCCAATAACATTCATTAGTCCTTAACCCCTATTCACATCGCAAGTTAAAACCCTAATTATAGATTAGTGCGGTAACAACCAAGATCCAAGCATATATAACCATTCATCACATAGCATCACAGTGGATCTAACATTCATTCACATCATAAAGCACTAAGCATCAACCAGATATATCATACATCTAGATTAAGCAGTCAAGTACATAAACAACATGAACATCATAGCACAAAGCACATTGACACAAGATATATGTGGTTCACCCCAGTGTGGGGCTACGTCCACCAATCTTCTTCTTCTTCTTTATTATCTTCTTCCAATCTTCTTACATGCATAGATCCATAAGCCAACTCCACATAGGATAGGAGATATGTGCACACCTCGCCAGATCCTCCTTCCTTGAGTTTGGTCCAAGCACAGAGCCTTACACAATCTATGCACAAAGCACTACAAATCACTTGCACTTAGCTCTGCAAGTCTCAACATATAGTATTCACAGAGCCATCACAACTATTTTCACTTAGCACTCTAGCCTACATATCTTGCACAAATCCCACTTAGATCTCAAGAACTTGACTCCTACTTATATCGCCTAAACATGGGTAAGACCCATGGGCTGACATCCCATACCCATTACATAAACCCTAAAACCCAAAAATCCTATAAAAGGAGGTGAGATCCCGCGATCTTCACTTCGCCTAGGCACTTCATCTTTGACCAGCCTATCGAAGTCCCAAAAGTGGTCAAACACGACCAAGGTTCTCCAAAACTTGGTCAAGGGCCAACAAGTTACCAACTCCTAGTCATCCTCTACGGGGGTACAATCGACAGTCAAGACCGAACATATGGGCAAGATAACAAAATATGAATCTCTTGCATAGGATTAAAGACAAGTGGACTAGTAAGAATCCTAAGAAACTCAAACAGATTTGATATTCATGAAGCACCGAGACAAAATGAACTAGTAACACTCAAGAAATACCCCCAATATACACTCTTTCCACTACGATTGGTCAAGCTTTGGAGGGGTAATATATGTTGATCTTTCGCACACAACCTCAGTTTTATCCCCTATGTTAGAGGGGGTTCCCAGCTATTCCTATACGGCGGTTGGATTTTGATCTCTCTTTAGTATTCTACAGTTGTTTTTAGTAGTATTGGATAATTTATTTACTTTTCCTAGTCTAAAGACTCTAGCCTTAAGCTATTGTTGGTGTACTAAAACAAAAATGTCTAGTTAATTTTATTAAAGCGTTAGTTGATTTTAATGGTCTTTTTTACTCAAGAGCATGTACATAGGTCAAACTAGTGGTGTGAAGACTTGAATCCAAAATAATGCAGAAAGAATGAAATGCAAATATTTTCCTTTCGATGAATTCTAACTGTGGGAAAGAGATGAGATATTTTCTTCTTAAAAAAAATGAAAACCCAAAAGCATGCAACTTTCATTTTTTATTTAATCAAATGGAAAAAGTTTGAGATGCAAAACTACCGAATTATTGTTTATGAAATCCCAAACAAAAATAAGCCTTTTCAACTACGTACCAAAACACTTATTTTTGTTTTTCGTTTCAAATTAGATGAAAACTAAAAAAAAAACTCTTATTTTGCTCAAATTGTTTTCCAACAAAATGAAAGTATGTAATGATACTCGTAGAGAATTCAAAATCTAAGGAAGATAAAAAAAAAAAAAAACAAGCACCCAAGGACTAGAATATCCAAGCACAAAAACGTCGTCAATGCAAAATTCAAGCTTTCACAGGTAGAAATGTTTTTCAAACAACTTTAAAAAATAATTGCACTCTAGGATGAAATGCAAATCAAGAGAGTTGGCTTTATTTAAAAAATGGAAGAAAATCTAAAGGAACACCCAAAAGATTTCTAAAAAGAAATGGACTCTCTACACAAAAGTGCCATCAGTGCTTTAAAAGTCTGAGGGAATGAGAATAATTGATTTAAATTGTACCCACAAAAACAAAAAGTTATTTTAATCAACTAATGTAAATGACACACAAATAAAACGATTTCAAAGTGATTTTGAAATATATTGCAACAATGACTGCTGGAATAGATCCAAAAGAGATTGAGAGGGTTGTAAGAAAAAAAAGAAACATATATGGGTTGTGTTTTGATGGATCCCTTCAAAAAATGGATTTTAATTGCCACGGAGTGACCGATCGCACCTTGCATAGGTGCATAAAGTGACCAAAAGTACTAGTCGCATAAGGTAGTGGATTTGTGAGGGCGGTTTCACCCAGCAATGGAGCAATAAGCGACCAATAAGGGCAAGCTTTCTCTATTTATACAAACAAACCACAACCATGACCGTACGATTGCAAAAGCAATAAATCTAGAGAAGATCTATAAAATATGAGATTGATAATTTGTAAACAACCTCAAAAAAGGCTTACTAACAATTCAAGACAAAGAAAAGGGCCTTACAACAAGCAAGGATATTGGGAAGAAAAACTAACTGAACAGTAGTGGAATCCCCATTGGAGTTTCCAATATATTGTAGGATATTTTCACCATGCAGGTGTTACCTCCCTTAGGCTCTCCCTAGACCTAATACAAAATAGAGATACAAATTGTGGACCTTCCTATATCTAAATCATACACACAAATGATCTATAAGTGAATGTAATAAAGAGCTTACCCAATCACCTGACATTTATCCCTGCATGCTCTTTCGTTGTTTTCTTTGTCGAATATGTCCTTCACTCTTGTCAATTTGGATATACACACATGAAGATACAACCAAAATCCTTTCACAAGATCAAATATATCGTGTATACATTTATAACAGATCTAATGATATAACATAAGAATCCTAATTATGATAATCATGTACAATCAAATAAAAGGGAAATTCACGTGCATATTCTATTGATCAAATGGAGACAATTTACAACTTACAATTTGATAGCCTGATGAATCTCTAACCAGATTCCTTTCCCAAGCTCCGTGATCAATCTCCCAGCATAAACTTACTTTCATTTTCCTCCCTTTTTCGCATGAGAGAACCCCATTATTTATAGGATAATAGAGATAATATCAAAGGATAATTTGGATAAGATCTCCATGCCCAAGATGAAAATATTCTTGAGGTCAAGCCATGGAGAGTCCATGATTGAATCTCATCCCACAAAACCAATCCTAAAAAGGCAGTAATAGAATCGTTCGCGCCCTACATTCTTGCAGAGAGCAACCAGTCGCTCCTTGTAGGATGACAGGGAGAAACCAACACTTCTTGGTCACAAGATGTAAATGGGAAACCAACGACAATGCAAAAAATTACTGTAATCTCAGGGGAAAAGTGGTATGGATCAGTGTTTTAGATTGTTGACTCCTAGATTATTCCCATCAAGTGGTCAGGTGGAAAATAATTGTATAACAAATGTATTCACTAAAAAATAAGAAGACTGTTAAGAGATATCTTGATCATCTTGACATATTTACCCATGTAAAGACATATCATGATTTTGATAATGAGATTCCACATATTGAAGGGGGGATCCCTATATTGGATCAATATATAGAATCTCATTTTGAAGTGCCATCTCCCCCTAGGCCCTCATGTAGAAGATCCAATGACTTCATTAGAATAGGAGGTTCAGTTGGATGATGTGATTGATAGGATTGAAAGGTTGAATATTTATGGGAATGAAATACCATATAAATTAATTGAGCAACCTAGACCATGAAAAGTATTTCCAAAGAGGGTCATGAAAAAACTTTAAAGTGTTCATCATGATGAAGTTGGAAAGACAAGAATTAGAAGTTCAACGAGACAAGACGATGGAGGTGATGTACATGATTCAAACTCAGGTGACATCAATGATATGGAAGTTTCATATGATTTAGAATTGAATTTATCTACTAAATTTGAAACAAATTCCTTTGAAGAAACTATTTTTCATTATGAGTGGAAAGAATCTATGTAAAAGGAATATGATGCTATCATCAAGAATGGGACATGAAAGTTGGTGGATCCTCCATTTTGAACCAATGATACAAATTATTTTCGGCAAAAAATCAGAGAAGAGATATAACACAGAAATATACAGAGATGTTGCAAGAGAGCCAATAATATAACATGGATATATAAGATATATAACAAGAGGCACAGATATATAGTAATACAAAATTTCTATTAATGAGCGAAAAGTACAAAACTATAGAAATACAAAGTGAAAGACTCGCTAGAATGGTGGCAGTTTATCTCTGAGAAGAGATGTGACAGATACTCACTTTCAAAAGAAGACGATTGTTACAATGAGGCTCCAAATTCCATTTTAAAATAAAGAAAATCCAAAACCCTAACCCCGGAAGATGAAAATCCAACAATTTTGTGGACCTTGTTTTGGGTAGTTTGGTGTATCAACTTCCTGGGGTGTCACTTTTGCATACGATCTTCGTTTAAGGTGCATGATAGCTCATTGGAAAGGTGTTGATGATGAGATTAATTTTGGGGGCTCAATCAAATCCTTTGATTATCTTTGAGGTGCCCGATCGTGAAAAAATGTCATTTAGGCCCTCAAAATGGCCCTGAAAGTTTAAGAACCAAAAACTGCTAAAAATAGTAAGTTTCCAACAAAAATTTTTGAGCTAGTTGGAATAGGTGAGTAGCCACCGATATCCACCTTGATAAATCCTCTCTCCTTAGGAAGAAATGGTCTCCATTTTGTTGAGTTATCGTGGGAGAGGGGAAAGCACTTGCTGAATACGAACCTTGGTGAGCTACTTGCCTTGTTGGAGAAGTTGTGTTGCTTGGTTTGTGGGAGGTTGTTGAGAACCTGATGAGATGACTATGTTTAGAAGGAATATTTTCACTTTGCTTCAATCTTGTTGACATGATTTTTTTGGATAGAAGGTGCTTTGGCTGAGACTGTAGGGGTTGCAGTGTCCTTCTATTCACCTTTTGAACAGATTGTGAAGAAGCATAATTTTGTAGTATGAGATACTACCTTGCGACATTGTTTAGGTGAAATAATAGTTATAACTACCTCTAATATCCTGTAGAGATTACCCCCCAGAGTAACAATGGCACTACGGGGTCTAGACTCATAAATAACATGGCACTTCCACATATATGGTTGGCCCAAAAGAACATCACAGACATCCAGCAGGGAAACATCACATAATACCTCATACTTGAAGGGATGGATGCCATATAACAATCGACACAGTTGGTTGACACAGAGATCTCATCCTTGGTGAAGCCACCCAATGTTGTATGGTTGTGGGTGTGGTGTTTTCAGTAATCCAAACTATTTGATGACCTCTGCTGAGATGAGGTTCTTTTGGCTTCCGCTATCAACAATGAAATGCAACGGGGTCCCCTTCACACACATTTGTGAATGAAAGAGGTGCTCCCCCTCTTCATGACTTGTTGGTTCTTCTGTTTGAATTGTTCTGGTCATGATAGTAGTAATGGGATCTATGTTGATGATCTATCTTCTCCCATTATTTTCTAAATCAGATTTTGAATCGGGGTTCGGCTCCTTTTCTTTGATCTCGACCACCAATTATTTTTTTGAGAGACATTCATCAGTGTTGTGCCAGGGGATTTTGTGGAAATAACACCACTTTCCAATTTCCTTCTTCATCTTCCCGTGACCCTTGTTTTCTTGTGGCTTGGACTGGTTTTCAGGAGGTTGTTTGTTAGGGTCGTCTTTATCATACTTTGGTTGTTGTGGATTTGTAGACCCGAACTCTCATTTTTTTTGGTGCCTAAATTTCTGCTCGATTTTGACATCATATGGATAGGAAGCTCCCAATGATAAGATGTCCAAGAAATCCATTTCAGTTTGGATGTACCTAGCCCTACGGTATTTCAGAACCAGATGCCACTCAGAGTCTTTGATACCCAGCTTGGTGTGCAAGGTATGGAAATTATTTGTGAAATCCGACACTGTTTGGCCCCTCTCTTTCCATAGTGTGGTCCATATCATTTATTGGTCATCATAGTTCCCAACAAGGTAATATTGTTCCTTGACCGCATCCACAAAAAAATCACAAGTGGGCTCGGCCCCATATATTCCAGACTCCTTTGTGGAAATTTGCTCCCAGTAAGTTTGTAATATCCCTAGGCTGAACCCAATTGTAAATGTAAATGACAATGTACTTAAGCTGGTGAGTTGTTTGACATCATTTTTGTATGCACCTTCCATGGTATAGTGCACGCATGTACTGTGCATTAAAATGATGAAGTGTGCACATTCTAGGATACTGCATGCAACAACTTAAGTGCATGCGATCTTGAGGCCAGAGATCCTTTGTGTATATGTTGTGTTTTATAGGCTGGTGAGCCAGTTTTGTGATGATTAGGTCAGAGAGCCTAGATTCTAAAGGTCGATGAGCCTATTTTTATATATGTCTCATCATTAATATAAAATACATCGTAGCATGCAAACCGACCACGATAAAAGAGTATGGGGGACTAAACTCCACTAGTTTTGGAAAAGAGGGGGAATAAAAGTTAAAGGAAAGGGGCTAAGCTAGGGAGCTTAAGCCAAAAAGGAATATTATATTAATATTTATTGAAACATAAAGTATGGATAAATATTTTATCCTAAGTTCTAAGGATGGGGACAAGTGGGCCAAAGTAGCTCCCAACATGACAAGTGTCAATTTGGGGAGATGCATACATATAGTTTGGACTTAGTTCATTTTTCGGGGATTCCTTTTTCGGGGACTTAGTTCAAACTCTCATGGAGATATCCTCTATATCTCCCTGTACCTGTATTCTTACCTAAACCAGTACCATATCCGCATCGATACGTGTTTATGTAGCTTGTTATCTTGGGAGCTGGACTGAAGAAGTGGGTTGTCAGGCCTATGGGATATTGAAGAGGCGGGTTGTCAGGCCCGTGAGAAATTTATCTCTGGGTGAGAGAATTGCTAGGAATTGATTTCCTGAAGGTGCTAAACTATAGCTACAGGGCTCTGAGACTTCCTGTTCGACCTGTTGTTGAAGACTGGAAAGGGAGTGGGGTAGCCAAAGGACTGTTGAGAAAAGAAGGCGCACACTTCTTGGGGTGGGACAGGCATGTGGGGAATGAGGGACTGTAGGTTATTAGTTTGAGTTGGCACCTATAACAAAGTCTTTCCTTTTGTCTGTGATACATCAACCTAGTTGGGAACCCCTTTACCCGGGTGGAGTTTAGTCCTAGCTTGGGGGTGACCCACTACTAAGAGTGATGAGCAGTGTGGTCTAAGTCTAGGAGTTTCGTGGAAGGTGTGCATGTAGTTGGTGATATTATTACCAAGATAAGTGTCCATTGTGTGATAAATTACATGCTACATAATTATTTATGTGTTTATTTTTATGGGTATTGCCTGTATATGCTGCATGTATATGTTTACTGTTATTTCAATATGAATCCATGCATTTACAGAATGTATTTGTCTGTTTACATTTTTTATATAAATTTATGCAATAGTTCAGTGTGTATATGTTTTAATTGCATGTAGTTCGAAAAAATTATGTGGCATAGCTCGGTTTGATGTTGGGTATGTTACAATATGTGGAGTAGAGAACAAAAGTGTTTTATGGAGTAGCATGGTCCGGCATGGGTGGCCGAGGATGTTACAAAGTTTCCCACCAATGTTTGACATGGGGGAGAGCTTTAAGGAGTGCAAAGGTGACCTTTTCCCTGTCGGAAAAATTGTGAACAAAGAAATAATGTTCTAGCAGATTTAACCATTTTTCTAGTGCATAGGAATCTATCTGACCTTCAAATATGGGAATATCAAAATTGACTTGTACCTTGAAATGAGAGGTGCTTCCAAAGTGGCCACTTGATGAATATGTGCTTGTTGTTATCGGCAAGAATTGAAGGATGTGGAAAAAATTCTCCATCATTTCGTCCTTTTGTCGTGTGAGAGATTGCTCAAGCAATAGATTGATAGAATCTTCTACTCCATCATTTTTATTTTCTTCCACCATGGAGGATTTCTTGGGTGTGAAAGAGCGATTTTCCTCATGAGAGACAAACTCGATACCCAACTTTCTATAATCGGACCTCGTCAGGGACATGCATTGAAAAATGATCAAGAGCAGTCTACTCTGATACCACTGATCCAGATTATTTTCAGCACGAAATGAGAGCGGAGATATAACACAGAAATATACAGAGATATTTCAAGAGAAACAATAATATAATAGAGATATATCAGATAAATAACAAGAGGAACATATATATAGTAATACACAATTTCTATTAATAAGTGAAATGTGCAAAACTGTAGAAATACAGAGTGAAAGACTCACTAGAATGGTGGAAGCTTATCTCTTAGAAGAGATGTGATAGCTACTCACATTCGCAAGAAGATGATTGTTACAATGAGGCTCCAAATTCCTTTTTAACATAAAGAAAATACAAAAACCTAATCCCAGAAGATGAAAAGCCAACAATTTTGTGAACCTCATTTTGGGTAGTTTGGTGTATCAACTTCCTGGGGGTGTAACTTTAGCATACGATCTTTGTTTGGGGCGCACGATAGCTTGTTGGAAAGGTATCAATGAGGAGCTTCATTTTGGGGGATAAATCAATTCCTTTAACTATCATTGAGGTTCCCGGTCGTGAAAAAGTGCCGTTTAGGCCCTCAAAATGGCCCCCAAAGTTTAGGAACCAAAAAACTGCTAAAAATAGTAAGTTGCCAACAAATTATTTTGAGCTAGTTGGAATAGGTAGGTGGTCATCGATATCCACCTGGATCAACAAAACCAATTGGATGCAAGTGATTCTACAAGAACAAGTACGAATCATATGGTTCACTTGACAAGCATTAGGCAAGGCTTGTGGTGAAAGGATATGCACAAAAAAAAGGCATAGATGATGTTGGGACAATTTTTGGGACCATTTTTGGGAACTGCGTAGCGTTCAGAAAAGAAGGAAAGGAATTTGGTGCAATTTCAAGATCATCACACGCAAAAGGAAGAAAACAGTTAGAAGCCACTAGGCATTTTGGTCCATCAAAAAGGGCTAATCCCTAATGTAATTGTATAAATATGTAAGGGTTTTTGGATAGAGTATGACTAATAGAGAGTGAATGAGAGTAAGAAGAGTTAAGTGTGCACTGTATGTGCGAATGTAAGAGTGAAGAGAGATAGATAGAAGGATAGAAGAATGGAAAGGGAATATTGTATGAGTGTAGTGCGCATATTTTGTAAGAGATGGTTATGAATAATATAAGAAGTTGTCCATTGTAGACATAGCCCATCTTGGGTGAACCACGTTAAATCCTAGTGTATATTTGTTATGATATGTTATGATATTTTTATTGTTTTGTTTATTTTGCACATACAATGTATGCTAATATTAATATGTTATTTGTTTGGATGATTTTGTGCACATGATATAATGTATAATGAACAAATTCTAAGTGTAATGGTTATGATAAATGCCTCCCATCCCTTCATGATTATGGAAACCTGGTTCCTGTAGTCCCAATAGATATATTGGGTGAGACTTCACCTGCTTACGAGTGATGTCGAAAGGGTCGGTATCTTAGGGTTTTGTTAGTGAATTAATGTTGAACCCCGAGTTTGCCCACTACACGCCAACAAATGGTTATGTTGTCATGGTAGTGCAGGAAGTACAAGAAAAGGAGAAGATCGCAACTACAAAGGAGACTTTTGAGAAGCTCATTGTGACATTGAAGGGAGTGCAACAGAAGGCCTAAGTGGCTCAGGACGAGCCACGGGTTAGTGTTGGGGACATGTTGGGACATGAATTTTTGGGACCATTTTTGGGAACTGCATAGCGTGCACAAAAGAAGCAAAGGCATTTGACACACTTTCAGGATCACCAGGCGCGAAAGGAGGAAAACAATTAGAAGTTGTTAGGCATTTTGTTCCATCGAAAAGGGATAAGCCCTAATGTAATTGTATAAATATGTAAGGGTATTGGGATAGAGTAGGACTAGTCAAGAGTGAATGAGATTAATAAGAGATAATTGTGGACTATATGCATGAATGTAAGAATGAAGAGAGCTAGATAGAAGTATACGAGAATGACAAGGGAATAATGTATGTGTTTAGTGCACATATTTTGTAAGAGATGATTATGAATAGTATAGGAAGCCGATCGTTGTGGACGTATCCCATCTTGGGTGAACCATGTTAAATCATGGTGTATATGTGTTATGATGTGCTTAATGTTTTGTTTATTGCGTGCATAGAATGTATGGTTAATATTAATATGCTATTTGTTTTGATGATTCTGTGCACATGATATAATGAATAATGAACACATTATACATGTAATGGTTATGATGAATTCCTCCCATCCCTTCATGACTACGGAAACTTGGTTCCTGCAATCCCCATAGATACCTCATGTGATACTTCACCTGCTTGTAGGTGATTCTAAAACGGAAAATATATTAGGGTTTTGCTGGTGAATTAATGTTGAACCCCGGGTCTTCCCACTACACACCAACATATGATGAGAAGACGTTTTCCCCCATAGAAAAATGGGATACAATTCATGCTTTGTTGGCTTTGGTAGCACATAATGGGTGGAAGACTCATCACATGAATGTGAAGAAAACTTTATTGAATGGATATTTGAAAGACAATGTCTACATGTCTCAACCAGAAGGATTTTTTGTGAATGGTCAAGAACATTATGTATGCAGTCTCATTAAGTATTTGTAAGCCTTTGTATAGCTGATGAGTCCAAAATATGGCACACTTTTGACAACAATATGAAGCATAAACATATGTTTTGTTTGTGCTACTATATAATTATATGGTCATTATCATCCAATTATATGGTAATTATGTAACATAGGAAAATACTTCATATTTTGAATAAACAAATCATAAATGAGAAAAAAATTATCATATTAGTTGGGATTATTTTCCAATTAATATTGGTAGGATATGAAATAATATTAAATGGGATTAGATACCAACTAATTAGAATTGAGAGTGTAAACCATTTGTACTAATATTTTGGTTTTGTAGTGTGGTTATATTTAGTTCGGATTCTTTCCAGCTAATGTGGAACTAGATCCTACTTCCATTCCTTATGTTGGTCATGTATTTATATTTTGTTGGGATTATTTCCATCTAAAATGGAACTAGATCCTATTTACACTCTTAGATCCTATTTTTACTCCAAATAATTGTGGAGTTTGTTGTATTAGTCTCTCTATATAAAAGGAGAAGACTTAATGTGTTGTGCGAAGAAGGAGAGAGATAGAGTTTTGAATTGGATAAGAAGATCAATTTGAAGAATAATGTATTTTTTTTTTAAAGTAAGTATGTATAAATTACCTTTCAGAAGAAAAATTACAGTAGCATCATGAGTGTCTGAGGACTGTGAACATTGAATTGACCTGGAGGGAAACCAATTCATCTAGTACCTCCAAAACCAAAAATTACCCCAGGCTTGGTCATCTGGAACATAATCACCCCGTGGGGAAACCAATTCGTTCATATATGTTCGACCTTCTAGAACAACTAGGATTGACTTATGACAAGCAAAAAGAGAAATATCCAAAAGTACACTTGTAGAAGCATAAGAAAAACAAAAAACAAGCCATGTAGTCTGACACCTGTGCAGGTGTCATAGCTCATGTAGGCAATCTGTTGCTTGCCAAGTTGTCTGTTGTTGGCACCCGGTGAGCTGAATCCAAGACCTCCGCTGAATTTTCCAATGTTGGCGTTTGGAGAACCAAAGCCAAGACCACCACTCAGGTCGTTGGTGCATTGGAGGCCTGGTCTGGGGAGTGTCGAGGGCATTGCAAAGTGGACAACATTTGAATAATTTGTGTACCTTTCTTTTCTAGAATTTCCAGATGGAAACACATGTCGTCCACATCCTTGTGGACCGCGAACACCGGGTCTTGCATAATTTCTAGGCCATCTTGAAACTTTACGCAGGAGGCATAGTTCGAGCAGGAGTGTGGTTGGTCTAGTGGTTTCTCCCAATGGATAATGGTGTCTTCTAGAGGAGACAAGAATGGGGGTGGATGCATAGGTGGTGGCTCCAGAGAAGAATTCTCTAGAAAATTTGGTGGGACAACCAAGGCGAGTTGCAAGGAAGAGGCCAGGTCCAGTAATGGGATGGGAGCGAAACACAATGAATTCCCCAGAAGGTCGAACCACTCGACTCAGCAGGCCCATGAAAAGGACAAAGGAGGGAGGCCGATTTGGCTCTGAGAGGACTAGCCAGAGGAGTATGGAAAAGAAGGCGGAGAGTTGTGCGATGGTGTTGGGGTAGGCTGAGGGAAGATGGCCATGCGAGGCCTATTTTAATACCATGCAAAGCCCCGCTTGGATTTCCCCCGAAGCCAAGGCATGATCGAAGCGAAGAGAAGGAATGAAGGCACAGAGAGCTTGATAATGAAGTAGGTGAAGACCAAGGAGGAATGCAGATTGGGTGGTGGCTCTGCTGGGAAGAGGGTGAACTGATGGACCAGCTAAGGAGCGGCATGATAAGAATAGAGGTAGAGAGGGAAGATGCACACGCGTAGAGGTGACCACCATAAATACGGCTCCATTAATTAGACGAGGAGATAGGGGGGAGCATGCTCGAACAGTAAAGGGATCTCTAAATAGAGTAAGGGCTACACATATTCATAGTGTGGGAGGAGGGGAGGTGCATGCGCTAGTCACGTGGCTGGTACTGCCTTGACGGGCGCCATCCCCTCCACTTGGAAACGTGTTTCCAACTAAGACCCCATTCGAGGGAATTTGAAGAATAATCTATTGAAGACACTCTTGATAGTAATAAAATTATCTCTCATTTCCATTTCAAGTATTCTTTAATTTTAGTTTAATGTAACTTATTTCAATTAATTTTTATTTTATTTTAATGTAATTTACAAGTTAAGAAGGGAATGGAGATATGTTTCATATGAATCAAAGAAGGGCTCCCTTGCTTGCATAAGGAGAGGTCCATGACCCATTAGAGTAGGAGTAGAATAGATGAATTTCAATTCATTTCATTTATGTTGTGTGTTTTATTTTAATTCTTTTATTTCAAATTTATGCAAGTATGTTTTCTCATTTCCTTTCTCTTGTGTGTGTTATTTTAATTCCTATATTTGAATTTGTGGAAGTATGTTTTTTTTTTTCTGCAACATCATTTACTTTCTTAGTTAGAAAATTTATTTTATTTGCGTATAAGCATATAGAAAACCAATAGTAAATAAGGAACCCAGAGCCTGTACATATAGTGCATGACATATCACAAGTAATTTGACCCTGGGTTTACAAATTAATGCACAATCCATTTAGTTACTCTTGATGTAATTAGTGGGGTAATTAAATATAATGTTGTTTTGGCATCGTTACTAGGGATGGGACCCAATTCACTTACATGACATATGGGAATACTCAAGGAACTTGGAGACTGTACATATAATGCATGACATCTCACAAGCAATTTGACCACATGTTGGAAAATGAATGCACAATCCATTTAGTTACTTTTGTTGTAATTAGTGGGGTAATTAAATAGACTAGTGATGCCCTAAAGAAAGCACCTTAAGCATTGTATGAAAATCTAACTGAGCATCATTTCAAGATCAATTTCAAGCACTTTAATATTAATGATGCAACTTTGTTTGGAAAGAAAGTTAACAAAATTGTTGTATATCTTGTGTTCCATGTAGATGATATTTTGATAACAAGGAACAATGAAGAACATATTGCATCCATAAAGAAATAATTGACGAAGGTTTTTCATATGATAGACAAGGGACATCTTCACTACTACTTAGGCATTGAAGTAAATCAGTATCCAAGATATATATTCATCTCCTAAAAGAAGTACAAGGGAGAGTTGTTGAATAAATTTGGCATGGTTTATTGTAATCCTCTCTCGACTCCAATGGGGAAAAATTTGAATCTAACATCAAAAGAAAGGAATGAATTTGAGGACGCAACTAAATATTGACAACTTTTGGGGAAGTCTCATCTACCTTACCACTATCAAACTAGATATTTCATTTGCAGTTGGGATCCTCTCTAGGTTCATGAAAAAACCTTGTGAAGGACATTGGTGTGTTGGAAAGAGAGTTCTAAGGTACTTAAAGGGAACTCATGACTTTGGGCTCAAATACTCTAAGGTGGAGGAATTCAAACTAGTCAGATATACAAATTCAAACTTTGATGAGGATAAGGATAATGGAGTGTGTACTTCAGGATACCTCATGAGTCTTGGATCAATGACTATCCCTTGGAGATCACACAACCAATATGTTCCAACGCATTCCACTACAGATACAGAGTATGTAGATGTTGAAAAAAAAACAGAGGATATTGTGTGGCTCGGGAAGATACTAGAGAATTTGCAGTCGAAACAGGTGAACGCTACTCCACTTTTGATTGACAACAATTTTTCAATCAAGTTGGCCAAGAATCCTAGATTCCATGATCGAACAAAGCACATCAACATGAAGTACCATCTGATTTGACGTCATGTATAGGCCAAGACCATTCATTTGACAGATTGTTCCACAAGTGAGCAAATTGTAGACATCTTCACCAAAGTGCTTGGAAGAGAAAAGTTTGAAAATTTTAGAAAGATACTTGGACTCACAAACACCCCTTCGGATTAAAGGGGTGAATGTTAGATACCTAATCCTAGGAATTATGGTGTATTGTAAATATTATTCTTATTCATTTAAGAGAAATTTGAAGAATCATAGGTGAATAGGAATAGTCATCAAACCTATTAAAAGATGAAACCAAAAGTCATATCTCAATATATTTATATGAAGCTCAGATTAATAAAATTCATTCAAACCTAGATTTATTCCAAACTTGTTAAAAATTACACTAACAATTTCATAATAAATAAAAGTTACACATAAAATAAATAAATAGATTTTTTTTAATTTAAATGAGCTCAATTTAAGTTACACAATCAACACAAACATGGAGAAATACACTATCAAGATAAAGTAAAAAAAGCACAACTCAACTAGTTGAGATAGAGTATCTCAAATAATTATGTAAAAAAAGCACAACTCAACTAGTTGAGATAGAGTATCTCAAATAATTATGTAATAATTATGTATATTTGATGTTAATGGTTAAACGTTGGAAGCATGGATATTATATATATGGGCCAAGGTTTAAAATTTCATCCCTATACTTATCAAAGGTTTTATTACGATGACATTAAATGCATTCAAGCATCAATCGGATGCAAATTCCACCTGCATTTTATCATTAAAAACTATCAGAATTTTAGTTCGAAGGAAACGATTCAAATAATAAACACTTTTGATCTTATGTTCAAGAACCGCATACAAATCTTGTAGAAATTATGACATGCCAATGTGGAGGCTAGATTCACATCGCTTGGCAAATAAAACAAAAACATTTAATTATTATTGATATGAGTCGTGAGAAATTAATTAGCAACGTCTTAATAAAAGTATTTGTAAATGTTTTTAATGGTTGGATTAAATTTTTATTAAAAAAATTTTAAGTATGTTTCCAAGTTTAATACATTGGAGAAATGCATTTGAATATTTTTCTTTAAATAAAGGAAATCTCATCTTATAAAATAAAATATGATGTATTTAAAATTTAAAAAACAAAAATCTTATAAATTAAATAAGATGTGTTTAAAATTAAAAAAAAAAAAAAAATCTTATAAATTAAATATGATGTGTTTAAAATTTAAATAAGACGAATCTTATAAATTAAATATGTTGTGTTTAAAATTTAAATAAGAAGAATTTTATAAATTAAATATGATGTGTTTAAAATTTAAATAATAAGAATCTTATAAATTAAATATGGTATTTAAAATTTAAATAATAAGAATCTTATGTTTTTTGGTAAGTTTTTGGATAGTTGTTGGCTTGTTATGTTCTTTTTTTTTATTTTAGTTTTTTATTTTAAATTTGACTTGTCTTGTTTTTGCATGGTAAATATCTTTGTATAATAGATATATTTGAGTGGGTTCACCTTTAGATATTGTAGTTGAGTATTTTAAAATTGTTTATATTTAAATTTTATAAGATTTTTAAATAATATCATTATGAAAATATAGTTTTATCATAGTTAATATTGGAATTAGTTTAAATTAATTTTATTTTTTATTAATGAATTAATTTTTTAAATATATTTTTTCAAGATTTTGGATATTAAAAAAATTGTATTTAAGAAATTTGATTCTTTTTAATGTTAGATAAATTGAAAATTAAATAAAATGTTATAATTTGGAACATTAATGTGATGATAATTTAAATTCAAATCTTAACAAATATATTCCTCTTCTTAACTATATATAACTATATATAGATTATAAATTCTAAAACAAAAATATTAAATATTAAGAATATATATATTATAATATAAATATAAATAAATTATAAAAAATTGAGTAATTCAGATTTCAATCCAATCAAAAATATATTCTTCTTTTTAATTATATAGATTATAAATTCTAAAAAATAAATATTAAATATTAATAAAAAAATAAATATTATAATATAAATATAAATAAGTTATAAAAAATTGAGTAATTCAAATTTCAATCCAATCAAACATGTCAATAGCATTTAATAGTAGGTACATCTCCAACGTATAAACTCTATGATTGTTCAAATTGTTTTTTTCTAGTTTCATATTTATTGTTTACATTCACAAGTTTATTTTTGTTTTATATCATAAGTTTTTTTTTAATCACTTTTCAGAAAATTCTAGTTTAAACGTTTTATTTTTTGGTATTTTTCTAGGTATATTTTCCTATCAATTTGTTTGAAATCAGCTATAAATTGTTGGATTCATATATTTAAGTGGTTGTAATTGGTTGTATTTGTATAATCCTAGTGCTTCAAGGGTTTTTAAAGGTACTGAATTCATTAACTTATTCAAAAATATAATTTAAACAATACAAAATATCAATATTCAAAAAATAGAACTTTTAGACAACACTTTTAAAAAATATTTAAGACTCATAGATTGTTTGTTTTAGATGTTTCTAACAATGATGTATAAAACCATATTTTATATTTTCAATAATGTGAAAAATACAATTAATTTTACAAAATATCTAGATTTTAATATTTTTTAAAACTTATTTTGAATCAACAAAAATAACATAAACAACCATGGCACACTAGTTGCAATTACGAAAGAGTATTTTGAATCAACAAAAATAACATAAGCAACTATAACTTGGCACACGAGTTGCAATTACGAAAGAGGGCAGTAACCCTAGTGAATGAAGTTTTAGCTGTTGTAGAAAATCTGACTCGTACATTCACAAAAATATATGGCACTTACCTTCGGCCAATTAGAGATAAATTTATAATTGTAAATATAATTTAATTTAATAATATAATTTTAAAAAGACAAATCATGGTTTTCAAGTCTAAATGGTATTATGTTCAATGATAAGTTTTAAATTTTTCATAGTAATTAAAACCTTTTTATTAAAGTATTAAATTATTTATAAAAAAAAAAAATCATTTTATAATATTAGGGAAGAAGAATTATTATTTTTATAATTAGTTAATATTTAATTCTTAAAAATAAATAATTATAACTATGTTATTTTTAAAGGAAAGTATTAAATTATTTTATAATATTATGGAAGAATGGTTATTATTTTTTATAATTTGTTAATATTTAATTTTTAAAAATAAATAATTAAAATTTAAGAAAAAAATTCTTTATAAATTTCTAAGCCATAATGAAGTACATGATTATGATAGTCTTAACTTATTTGGCAACAACTTTATCTTAAATTTTTAGAAATATATATTAGTATACAAATTTATTTAAATGCTGAAATTTACAAGACTAGCCATTTAATTATTAATATACAGGAGTAGGCCTGATGACTAAAAACATGTTTTTCCTCTTAAGAGGTCACAAGTTTAAATATATATGAATTTCATTGGTTTTTTTAAACTACTTACTGAGTTCCTTGGTTTCTGAAATAGATAAAATATAATTTATTTAAGCTATAATGTATTGCTCAATTAGTAAAACTACTTTCACTATTACCAAATCTGTTTCCTTAAAGTACTCAAGTTTAAAATTTTTTGTTATCTATAAGAAAGTATAAAAAAAATGCTAAAAAAAATATGTATAATTAATCTTAAGTAATCAAGTGTATCAAATGAATATTATTTTTTTAATATTTAATGTAACAAAAGAGTATAATTGTATATTAATGTGTTTTATAAATAGAATTGTTAAATTATTATTATTATACATTTAAAATATAAAGCTATTTCTAAACTGATTAAAATTAATATTATTAAATAATCATTTTATTTTTAAGAAGGAAACACATACTTATATGTATATATAAAATAACTACTATTTAAAAAATACAGTACCACCAATGAACATGTAAGAATTTAAATAATAAAAATACAATTTGACAAGAAACTATGTATATAAGCAATATAACCCCAATGAAAACACAATTAGAATCAGAATATCATGCTAATGTTATAGGGGAACCACAAACATATAACTTGAACGACATTGACAATGAAATTTACCCCATAGTTATTTTTAGGATATGTTGGTTTTTTTTAAAGAATATTGTTTTTGTTTACTTTTGTCTATAATCTAGTTAGAACTTGTTGAATTTGAAAATTTGAATGGTTAAGATTTTACAATGGAAATTTCTCAAAATTTATTTATAAATTCAAAAATAAAATTAAATAACGAAAAAATTTCAATTGTATTTAAATTTATATGGAGTTTGTATCTAACAATTCCAGATAAAAAAATAAACTAAAATTTTATTGTAAAATAATTTAAAATAAACATTTTATTAACTTTTTTGGTTTTTAAATGAACCATAGTTATTTATCAACACTAAAGGGTTAAACCTATAATAGTTTTTACAATTGAAATATCAGCCTACCCTGACTCCGGGTACGCCCAAATCTAATTTTTACAACTGAAATATCAGCCTACCCTGATTCCGGGTACGCCCAAATCTAAGCCTGTAACAACCTAACCCTACCAAAAACTGGCCTACATGACGCAATACACCTATGCTATTAAATGTTATATAATCAATATCAAGTACTGTTACGCAGTGGTCATCTCCTATACGTAACCACTACTACTCTTCCCATTTCCACACATTTATTTATTCACATCTGGCTGGTGTCTTTCTGATCTTACAGAGTTGGCAGAGACAGAGAAATAGAGACCAGGAATGGCTGCAAATGCAATAAAGAAAGG
>JZKD02S0154677.1:0-10340 GCA_000966675.3 Picea glauca | reverse complement strand
GAATGGGAATGATGCAAAGACATGTAGGATCCCATGGGAGAAAATAAAATAAAAAGAAAAAGGAAAGAAAAGATAAATATCCTTAATCCACTCATTTTGTTATTACTCATTGCAATATTGTCATAAATTAATATTTGTTCAAAACTTCATTTTCTTCTTGGAGAGATCTATGGTTGGTTGACACTAGTGCTACTTGCCACATGAAGTTTTGGACACTTCTTGTAGGATCTAGTCTCAAACCTATGGGAATTGGCACAATTAGGATCAAATTTCCTGGATTCCCTAATTTTACTTTGCATGATGTTGTCTATCTTCCTGAGTTGCAAAGGAACTTGTTGTCTCTTGTGCACATTTGAAAACATATCCATACTATTCACATGTTTGATGGAAATTTTTAAATAAGGAGGTATTCTGGTAGCATGGTCTTCATGATAAGATGGGAGGATAAGATATTGTTGAATCTGTAAGGGACATCTACATAGGCATATAATTTTGCATACCTCTTTCACCATTATGAAGATACAATTCCATCCAATGTATTGTGGAAAGCTATATTTAGGCACATCAATTATGATAGTATTTGTATGTTGAAGGAAAATGGTGTTTCTGGTTTTCCTACCATTCTAAGGAATTTGAAGCAATGCGATGCATATATCCTTGGTAAACATAGCAAGAATCCTTTTCGTGATTCCACTTTGAGAGCATCTAGAAATATGGAATTGATACACTCTAATTTGTGTAGCCCCATTCCTATTTCATTTGATTTTGGTAATAAATATATCATGACTTTTATTGATTATTACACCATGTTGTGTTGGGTTTATTTGTTCAAACATAAATCTCAAGCATTTGAAACATTTAAAAATTATGTGTATGGATTGAACATGAAGCAAAATAGTGTATTTCCACTCTTCATACTAATAATGGAGGGGAATATAATTCTAATCATTTTGAATTATATATTTTCCAACATGGGTTTAAGAATGAAATAGTTGTTCCATACAATCCTTAGAAAAATGGTGTAGCAAAAAGAATGAACATGACACTCTTGAATATGGTACATTCCATGCTATTTTTCAAGAATGTGAAGTTGATGTTTTGGGATGATGTAGTTTTGTGTGTAGTCTATTTGAGAAAATGAAGTCCATATCATGCTCTTGGGAACAATACTCCTTATGAAATGTGGTATGACTACATTTCTTTAGTGATGCATCTCATGGTTTTTGGTTCCACTAGTTATGTCGTAATTCCTAAGGACCAAAGAAACAAACTAGGTGTGAGTCAAAATTGCATCTTCTTAGGGTACTCAAATACCACCAAGGCATATCATATTTACAATGAGCTAAATAAAAGGTTCATTCTTTTTAGAGATGTGAATTATATTGTTGTTGTAGGATATTTTCACCCTACAAAATTTACCTCCCTTAGGCTCTCCCTATACCTAAGACAAAATAGAGATACAAACTATGGACCTTTCTAGATTTAAATAATACACAGAAATGATCTATAAGTGAATAGAATAAAGAGCTTACCTGGTCACCTGATGGTAGTCCTTGCACACTCCTTAATTGTTTCCTTTGATGGATATGTCGTTCTCTCTTGTCAATGTGGATCTACACACATGAAGATACAAGCAAACTCCTTTTGCAATATCAAATATATCATGTATAGATATATAATAGATCTAATGATATAACATAAACATCCTAATTATGATAATCATGTACAATCAAATAAGAGGTAAAGTCATGTGCATATTCTATTGATCAAATGGAAACAATTTAAAACTTACAATTTGGTAGCCTAATGAAGTTCTAACCATATTTATTTCCCAAGCTTCATGATCAATCTTCCAGCATAAACTTACTCTCTCTTTTCCTCCCTTTTCCCATGAGATACCCCCATTATTTATAGGATAGTAGAGATAAGATCAAAGGGAAATTTGGATAAGATCTCCATTCCCAAGATGAAAATATTCTCGAGGTCAAACCATAGAGAATCTGTGATCGAATCTGTCTCATGAAACCAACCCTAAAAAGGGAGTAATAGACCCAGTCGTGCCTTACATTCTTACAAGGAGCGACCGGTCACTCCTTGCAGGAGGAAAGGGAGCGACGAGGACTTCCTAGTCATGGGTTGTAAATGGGAAACCAACGACCATGCAGAAAAGTACTGTAATCTTAGGGGAAAAGTGGTATGGATCAATGCTTCATACTATTGACTCCTAGGTGATGCTCATCAAGTGGTCAGGTGGAAAATAACTATATAATAGAATCCCCCTAAAGTGTGAGATCAGAAGAGGTTTTTGATGGCCTAAAAACTTTACAAACAAAATCACAGAGCTTTGAGAAAAGGAACTTGGAAAGAAACCATCATCAATCCTTCATAATAATAATATTCCCAAGGCAGGCATACGCATGCTTGGTAATAAAAACTAAGCATAGCTGCCAAACATACACTGTGGATCCATGAATGACGCAAGTAACTAGATCATGGCCATGAAAGACTAAATTGTGGATCCATGTCACAAGTGAGAGCATCGCCACAACCAAGTAAAAATGTGGATCTATGTCATAGGATACAAACTAGTGAGAGAACTCAATACTTGAGCGATCTCTGAAGTACTCATGAATAACTCCAGCGCAACTTGGGAGGGAATACGATCAAGGAATGAGTGGTCCCAACCCAGGGTCTTCATCCCAAATCTAAATGGTATAAATCTACAACATGCGAAAAAATGAGCATTGGTCGATCATGGTAGAAACCGTGTGATTATCGGTCATTTATGTATACCATTAACAAATGCAAGCGAACCCACTGATGATGATGATGGACCCCAAGATACCGAGTACAATATAGTGCATGTTAATAAATGAGTTAAATTTGAACACTTGTAGATTCATTTAATATGAGCCAATGATGTAAAAACACTATCAAAATGAAAAGGATCCTGCTAATGATGTCTGCAAGTCCCAAGGTACTAACTAGCTTCTAGATTTAAAACTTGGATAATGAGCTAGAGTCGACAGTATGAAATCTGTCAAAGGAGGGCCTTGATATGTTCCCCATCAATTGACATGAAACATAGAAAGGTATACGGTGTGAAGAATGTAATGGTAGAGCACAATTCAAACAGGGATGGCCAGGAGGAATGGGATAAAAGACAAAAATTGGCTGACATGGGCTAACTTCCCTTGAACAAAACAACATGACAAATGACTTGAATTGGCAGCATTGAATAGTTAATGACCAAAAAAATCGCCATGGATGACTAGAACAGTAACCAGTCATCATAGTTCAATAAATCATTTATATGGTAATGGTTCATAGGAAATGGATAACCCAACTAGTGTACATAGACATAAAACAGGTGCATTTTTCAAGGGTGACTCAATAGATGGCTGCCATTTTTAGGATGACTAAATGGAAAACCACCCACTATTTTTCCTTCTTTCATGTTTGACGAGCATGAAGAAAATAAAAGTATGGTCTATCTTCTCACCCATGGATTTATTTGCAAGCTCAGAGAAGAGAATAGTGATCGATTTTTCCTTTCATATTTAGAGAATCTAAAATGACAAAGAAGAATCTAAGGGTGTTCTTTTTCGTAAATTTAGTCTCTTGAACCTGAAAAGGGATAAAAGAATACAAGGGAGAACTCTTCTAGCCAAGGTTGACTAGAGTATTTATTTTTCATAGTTATTCCATTCGGTTCGAAAAAGGGGTAAAATTGCACCAAATAGACGTCCTTTCGAATCCATTTAATGAGTGTGAAAGAAGACAATCTAACTCGAAAATGTTTTCATGTTTAGGGAGTCTGAAAAGATCTTAACGAAGACTCTATGGTGTACCTTTGTCATGGCTCGTTATTGAGAGCGACAAAGGGGTAATAGTAAGCTCGACTGGAGAGAATGAATTGATTGCAATGAAGTTCCAGGTGCAAGGAACATGACTTGAAGAAATGGACTGCAACGGGACATGAAAAATAATGGCCACTCATAACAGTGGTTCTCATCCATAGGTGTCATATATGGTAGCAACTAGATTGCTAGTGATTAAGCATGGCTGCCAAGTGGTAATAAATGGATACATATGACAATATAACAAGGGTAAGTAGTGAAATAGAAGGATAGGTGCAACCATTTAACAACAACATAAAGTGTTGGTAACCCTCTATGGGAAGGATAAATATTATGGAAAGAGAGTGAATGCATCTCAATTTTAGAAAAGAAATCACTAGAGAGGGTTCCAGGGCCTTAAATTTCAACATAGGCATTGAATGATAGTAACATGTGCTAATTTAGGATTCCCGTGAAAGATAGGCTCTACCATGCAAAATACGATCTGCAAATAATGGAAGGGCTAATGTCACATTTCGAATGGGGTTGAAATTAAGGCATAAGGAGGGGAATCAAGTGGTGGCTGAATGAATGCAATGAAAAAGGGGAAAAAATTACAACAGTAATCCTAAATGCTAGGTTTCAACATACTTGCTGAAAGTTGAATCAATATTATAACGTGAGCTTAGTCCATATTTGCAATAAGAAATGTTAATTTGCAGCCCAAAAGATTAAATAAATTTCTTAAAAAAAACTCTCAAAAATTAAAAAAATGAACTTTAAGAGTGAAAAAAGGGTTATTTTAAAGACTAGTTTGCCAAAAATGGAAAAATAGTGATTATATGGGGTAAATGGGATTTTTACCTCGTTTGTTTTGTTAGCCTTGGTAAAAATGTGGAGAAGATATTTTTTATTGGAGAAATTTTCAGTGGTGATTTCGGAAGCTTGGGCCACAGATCTATCAGTTGCTACCTGCCAGGTTAGTAATCTGAACCTAACTTAGGAAACCCATGTTTTGTTTCCCATTTTGTTGAAAATGTTACTTGTAATGAGGACCAAAAATTTTGGGTCTGCATGGTCGCATGGGAATCTATATTAGGTCAGCGACCTAGAATCCTTAGTCGCGTGGTATCCAAAGGATGAGGGTGAATAGTCACTACCAAAGCCATGTTAGCGACCAGATGCTTTCATTTCTTGGTGAGGGGGTGACCAATCAAGGATGGTCGCCCTGTGTAGGGATATTTTTCAAGCTACTGACGACCAGTGAGAAGTGGTCTCTCTATGGAAACAAGTGGGGAGTGACCATGTGTATATGGTCTCTCTATGACAATAAATGGGGAGATACCATTAACTCCCGGGAAGAGGCGACCAGGTCTATTTGAAATTTGACTTGAATTGTTTTTAGTTTATGGATTATGGGTATGTGTTCTAATTATTTTTTCTTGTTTTTGAAAGGTACTGCAATCATGATTGAATGGTAAGAAAGGGAGCATGAACTTAATGATAATGCTTCCATGTAGGACCTAATAACTTTAGATGCTTTACAAGATTGTGGGTTGCTAAATTTCTTCTTGTTTCAGAGTATGAGAGCACAATTGTTAATGTTCATTGGGATGTGGGATCTTGACAGGAAACATTTCATCTTTCGAGACCAGGTGTTGACATTGGCAATTGAGGACATCTATTTCCTCACAGGATTATGAGGGTCCATGAAGGTGCTAGTTGGGGGTAAGGAAGGTTCAGGTGAGCCTGTTGATGCCTATATCAGGAATTATTGTCATATGGGGACGAGAAAGAACAACAACAAGATGGTGATTGCACATGTGACACACCTAGCCTTGCGGACCATTTTATATACTATCACATGGGAATTCGGTAGTACGGGGCATCACTTGAATTCGAGGATCCATGCCAGCTATTTCATGATGTTTTTGAGTCTTGTCATATACAACTGGTGTTCACGACTCCTAGTGAAGATAAAGGAGCAGTTGACAAAATGTAGAATAGGGTGAAAAAAGCAATTTGGATATAGATCGATCCTATTATCATTCTTTTTTGAGTGGGTTCTTTCATCCTGCCCCTGGGTGACATGGAATATGGGTGGACTAGGGGATCCTACCATGAATAAATGGAAATATCTATTGTCGTGTCTTAGGGGAGGACCAAAACCACATTTTTGAGAATATTTCTTCGATTGGTGTGATGGTGAAATCATATCCATAAAGGATTATGCTTATGGAGGTGTGGATTATTCAGGGGACCTAGACATGGTCCTTCCTAATGGAGACGGATGGAGTGATCATCTCAGTAAGAATGATTGGAAAAACAATTATTTAAATTTTTTGCAATATTTCATGTTTTCGTGTTTTTTTAAATATATGATTTTTTTTGTGTGTAGCATGACTAAATCTATGGGTTTTGTAGATTGTGTACCATTTTGTCTAGGGGTAATGTCACCCATTGATCATTGTGTGCATTACATGGGAGTGGCTCGAGTACAAAAAGGTGGAGGGCCCTAGGAAGAGCTTTTAAAGGATCTCAAGGCGAACATCGAGGCATTGACTACCAGGATTCTGGTACCAAATTTGGATGATCTTCCTCTGCAAATGCAGAGGCATATTGTTGGTGTAGGTGGCACCTTCTCCCATCTCTTATGGAAGGCAGTTGGGGTTGTGATGTGTTATCACAAGCATAGGGATCCACATGATGATTAGTATGCGGATTATATTCGGATGTATGGGAACATGATGCAATTTTTGTGATGCTACACTTATGATGTATTTTGAACACTCTCTATATATACATGGATGTGTACTTTGTGGTTTTCACTCATGTGTACAAATATTTTGGAATGTATGTACATAAATTCTTGGTTGATTAATTTGCTTAATGTTGTAGATGTCAATTCAATACATAATTTTCTAATGATTCAGCTAATGAATTGAATTCCCTTGGGATACATTCATAAGAAATAAAATCAAATTCTCTTTCAAGGAGATGAACCCTCAAATACTTACAAAAAATAATAGGGTGTTAGATAGAGTAGTCTGAGTTTAATTGTGAAACTATAAGTTGGGATTCCAACCTGAAAATCAAATGATGAATACCTAAAGCTAAAGATTTGAACATAACTTCAATAACTACACTATATTATTCTATGTTGTTGGTTACATGACCAAGGCAAACACCCCCTGAACTCGCTAGTTTGTTTGTGGATGAAAAAGCCACCCAAGCAGTAGAAGAAATGTTTTGAGTGCTACGGATAGTTGCATCTGTGTATCCGATATAGGTAGAAGAGGTCGTCGACATCTACCAATTAAGTACCAAGCATGATAAGCAGACCAACAAAGTGTATCACTCAGAGGCAGAACTTATAACTTGATAAGCAGTACCAAGCATGATAAGCTTATGCATAGTAAAGTTTTGAGGTAGAACTTGTTGTGAGGCTTAGATAAAGGGTTTGCCTCATAGTATACTAACTCATGGGATCATTTTTGTAATGTGAATTTTATGACATAGGGGAAATTTCATAATGGTTCAAACTTTCCTGCTCCTAAATTTTCAAGGTTTTGGTCATAAACCAAGACCAGGTATCCTTATGAAAAGACTCTAGGATGTACTGTTTGGTCATACTGGGATTTAACTCGTCTTTTATGCAACTCATTATCCATGGTGGATTCTCTATAACATTCACTGAGATGGAAATGTAAATCTATCATTCTTCCTTGGTGGAAGTATTCGGGAGAATTTGTATAGCTAGATTTAAGGGGGGTATTTCATATTCAATGGGAAGTACCACTTCTAACCCACAAATGTGTTGGAAAGGTGTAAAACCAGTTACAGTTTTCATAGAATTTTGGTATGCCCATAATACCAAAAATGGCATAAGGTGTCAGCTTTACTTATGCTTCCCTACCATCTGTTGGAGCATCGTTTTGAGTACCTTGTACTTGATAGACTCAACTTGTCTATTTTAATGAGGATAGTAAGGGAAAGAGTGTTCCTAGTCAAAATGTAACAAAGTGGCTAGTTCAATCATCATATTGTTATAAAAGTGTGATCCATGGTAGGTCATGATTGATTTAGATACACCAAATATGGAAATGATGTGGTTGAACACAAAAAGTGTTACAATGTTGGAGTCATTGGAAAAGGTAGGAATATCCTCTTCCCATTTGGTAAAATAATTGATGGCTACAATAATGTAATTATGGAAGACAACAGAGGTGGTTCTACACATGGTGAAATCTATCCCTCATTTGGTGAAGAGACTGACGAAGACTATAAGATGTAATGGAGCGGGATGGGTGCACATATTTTTTGAAAAGATATAGAAAATATGTCACTTTTGAATTGCATTCATACAATCTTTAAATATCGAAGGCCAAAAGTACCTCATGTGCAATTTTTTTTGGGTAGTGGCTAACCCAGAAAGATGGCCACCACATTCTCCAAAGTGGCAGTCATTAAGGATACATTCAAATTAATTGTAGACAACACATTGATGCAAAACCATATCTACCCCATGATGATAAATAATATATCCCACTATAAGGTAACGAAAATATTGATGGCAAATATGTCGATGGTCATCTTTCGATAATTCATGCTGAAAATGTTGGGTTTGGAGATATATTAACAGATCTCCATACCATGGATAAAATGAGTTTATGAGAAACAAAGATTCATCAGGTAATGAATCTTGTCCCATGGATTCATAATGGACTTGGGGAAGGTCAGTCATTGATTTGGTGAAAACCAAGGATTTTTTGGACTTGGCAGTAGAAAACTTGAGATCGAATTATTGAAGGATAACAATCCATTTAGTGTATATGTCCCCAAGAATATGACGTGACATGATATACTGCATTGGGTTAGCATCATATATAACTATGGTAGTTCACAAGAGAATATAAATGTGGTAGTTTGCAAGAGAATATAATTTTGAAAATGCTAGACAACAAAAACAGGTGTCAGTGCCAACTTCTTAACATAAGTGTAAAAAATTTCAGCACCAACAAGGTTCGTACTGAGATAGTAAATGACATGTTAATTTTTTTCGTCATCAGTTTGGAAGAGAAACATGCCAATGGTGGTTTCAAAAGTAGCGAGGTATAATAGGAAGTATCGATTATAGTTGGGAGGTTTCAATAAAGGAGTGGATGTGAGTGCACATTTTAAACCATCAAAGGAGCATTGATCTTGATCATCCAAAATAAATGGAACACCTTTATTAAGTAAATGCATGAAACCTTTTGTAATTTATGCATAGTTGGCGATAAAGAATCATAAAAAGTTTGCTTTCCCCTGCAAACTTTAAAGTTTGGATATAGATCGAGCTGGAGGCAAGTTGGTAATTGCCTAGAATTTCAAGGGATCAACTCTAATCCCAAGCATGGATATGATGAAACCTAGAAGGTGACCATATTCTACAACAAAAATGAATTTGTGTGGGTTTAAACAAATGTTGTGATGTGGACAACATAGAAAAACTTGTCTCATGTTTTCTGGATGATCTTTGTTCCTATCGGATTTTGTGGGAAGGTCATCCAAATATGGTTGTACGATATTTTTAATGTCATGGAAGGCGTAAGACATGGCTCGTTGGAATTTTTCACTAGCATTTTTAAGATCAAAAGGAAAATTTCGATATGCCAAAGTTCCCCAAGGGAAAATGAAAGTTGTTTTGTGTTGGTCTTTCAGAATGATTTCGATTTGATTATAGCCAAAGAAGCCATCCACAAATGAAAATACTTCACATCCAGAGCAATCATCAAAATTTTTGTCGATGAAAGGGGTTGGGTAATTATCTTTAGTGCAGGCCTTGTTTAAATTCCTATAATCAACACATACACAGATAATGCCCTATTTTTTAGTAACGGGTACAATGTGTGATACCCATTCAATCAAGGGCACTGGATAAATAAATCCAACATTCAATAATTTTTCATCTTTTGTTTTTATTGCCACAGCTTTCCAAGGGTGGACTGGTCGGATTCATTGTCGAACGGGATGGGCTCTGGGGTAAGTCTTAATTTTATGTGCAACAATTCGCGGGTATATTCCAAAAATTTCTCTGTATAACTAGGCAAAGATATCGCAAAATAATTTGAATAGGGTAGCGTAGCATTCAATTTCTTGAGGGAAACAAGCTTCACCTATCTGGATGTGTTCCACGACCCCAAGTTTCACTAAAATATCAATTTAAAAAATGTATGAGATGTTACCCATGTTACCTTCAAATAAAATGGACTGTGAAGTGGAAGGTAATTGGGATTGATCTCGATCGTCAATTGAAACTAAGTTTTGAATGTGCATATCTATTTTTTCTTAACTAGGGAGGAAAAATGATCGATGATGTGAATATTCCCACAGTCTCTCTCGTAAAGTCATTAGTTCCATTATGGCCTTTTCTGAAGGTAAAACATAATTTAGGAGGTAATGCGAAGTGAATGGAGAGTTAACCTAGTAAGGTAGAGAGAACTGATCTAGTTCCTCATC
>JZKD02S0154676.1:1086511-1096626 GCA_000966675.3 Picea glauca | reverse complement strand
GCCGAATAATATTTCGGCCGAAAGTAATATTTGTTCGGCCGAAAAATTGCCGCTAGAAATTTTGGAGACCCGATTGTCACGAAAGTGTTACCCAGCTTCATGATTTTACCCTAAAATAAAAACTCCAATTTGACAATTTATGGGAAGAATGTGTTCAAGAAGAAGCAGTAGTGGCCAACCGAGAAGTCGTATTGTTAAGAGATGAAGATGAATCCCTAGCTACTCATGATAAAGGTGGAAAGAAAAAGTTTCATTTTCAAAAGGAGATCCACTTTCATAAATAATCTCACTCTCCAAAGTGATTCCAGAAATATCATAAGGGTCAAAGAAAGGGAAAATATTCTCCTCTTATCAATCTTATCATTGTGATAAGATGGGACACATTTCTAAGAACTGTCGTGCCAAAAGGGAAGAATACAAGAGGATAAATAAAATAAAACATCATGCCCATGCAACTAAATATGATGAGCCACCCAAGAAATTAACTAAAGAAGAGATTGAAGATTATGTTTTGTTTTCCGCTCTCTCGGGATTTATGACACCTGGAGAGGATACTTGGCTCATAGATAGTGGTGCCTCTAAGCACATGAAAGGTTAGAAATAAATTCTCTCTAGCCTTATAGAAAAGGACTTCCCCCAGAAAGTTTCACTTGGAGATGATTATCAGTACCCTATCAAATGAATGGGATAATTCACCTACAAACTTGATTCAGGAAATCCAATGTGAATGAAGGATTTACTCTATGTACTAGGTTTGACAAAAAAATTACTTTCTATATCAACCCTAGATAAGAAATGTTTCAAGGTTGAATTCATAGATGGTGAAGTTCTTATGTGGTCTAAAGGAAAAAATATAGAAGATGCAGTTGTTATTGGAACAAAAGAAGGTGGTTTGTACAAGTTAAAAGGTCACTCAGATGTAGACTTGACTCACTCTACTGAAATTCCTTGTGAACTTTGGCATAGAAGACTAGATCACATAAACTACAAAGACTTACCATATGTAAGAAAGGTAGTTATAGGTTTACCAGAACTAAAGGTTGATCATGAAGGTGTATGCAAGGGATGTTCACAAGGAAAGAACATATATAATCTTTTTCCAAAGAGAAATAGTAAAGCAAAAGGAATTCTGGAACTTATCCACTCAGATGTATGCAGTATAATGCCATCAACCTCTCTAAGCGGGTATGTATACTATGTATCCTTTATTGATGATTACTCTCGTAAGACTTGGGTTTATTTATTGAAGTCAAAAGATGAAGTACTTNAGCAGATGAAAGTATTGAAAAACATAAGACAATATTTGTAGTTCGTGGTTTTTCTCAAAAGGAAAGTATTGACTATGAAGAAACATTTTCTCCTATAGCAAGATACACTTCTATCAGAATCATCATATCTCTTGTAGGAAAAATGAAGTGGAAGTTACACCCGATGGATGTAAAAACAACATTCTTAAATGGTGTTATTGAAGAAGAAGTGTATATAGAACAAAAACAAGGACTTGAAGTTGAATATAGAAAGACTCATGTCTACAGGTTGAAGAAATCCCTGTATGGGTTGAAGCAAGCTCCTAGTGCTTGATATGGTAGAATTGATAGTTTCCTGACGAGCTTGTGCTTTACAAAGATTAAATATGATCCTAATCTATACTTCAAGGTTATGAATGATGAGCTAGTTATATTTCTACTATATGTGGATGATTTATTCTTAACAAGAGAAGAAAAGCTCATCGCAGATTACAAGAAGAAGCTCGCTACAAAGTTTGAGATGAAAAACCTAGGGTTGATGTATTATTTCTTAGGTCTTGAAGTTTGGCAGAGCCCAGAGAAGATCTTCCTTAACCGAGGGAAGTATGCAGTTGAAATATTGAAGATATTTGACATGTTTGAATATAAATCCATGAACAGATCCATGGAAATAAATTTGAAGCTCTTGGTTGATACTTCGTCAGAGTTGGTTGGTGCTACTCTATACAGACATATTATTGGATCATTGATGTATCTAACGAATACCAAGACAAATATATGATTTACTTTGAAAACCTTGAGTTGGTATTTGGTGTAGCCGAGCGGTGTTCACCTTGTAGCTACAAAGCATGTGATGAGATACCTTAAGGGTACGTTGGATTATGGTTTTTATTATACTAGAGATCATGACTTCAAACTGTATGGTTATAATGATTCAAATTGGGTTGGAAGTGCTTTAGACAGAAAAAACACTTTAGGATGTTGTTCAGTTTGGGGNACAACTTAGATGAAGATGAACTCATAATGAAAACTCTTAATGGTCTCACAAGACCTTGGGATGCCTTCATCCAAACTATTTTTGCAATAAAAGAGAAACTCAAATTTGACAGTTTATGGGAAGAATGTGTTCAAGAAGAAGCACTAGTGGCCAACCGAGAAGTCATCTTATTAAGAGATGAATATCAAGCCCTAGCTGCTCATGATAAAGGTGGAAAGAAAAAGTCTCATTTTCAAAAGGAAACCCACTTTCATAAATAATCTCACTCTCCAAAGTGATTCCAGAAATATCATAAGGGTCAAAGAAAGGGAAAAGATTCTCCTCTTATCGATGTTATCATTGTGATAAGATGGGACACATTGCTAAGAAATGTCCTGCCAAAAGGGAAGAATACAAGAGGAGAAATAACATAAGACATCATGCCCATGCAACTAAACATAATGAGCCACCCAGGAAATTAACTAAAGAAGAGATTGAAGACTATGTTTTGTTTTCCGTTCTCTTAGGATCTGTGACACCTGGAGAGGATTCTTGGCTCATAGATAGTGGTGCCTCTAAGCACATGAAAGGTCAGAAATAATTTCTCTCTAGCCTTATAGAAAAGGACTTTCCCCAGAAAGTTTCACTTGGAGATGATTATCAATACCCTATCAAATGAATGGGATAATCCACCTACAAACTTGATTCAGGAACTCCGATGTGAATGAAGGATTTACTCTATGTACCAGGTTTGAAAAAAAACTTACTTTCTATCTCAACCCTAGATAAGAAAGGTTTCAAGGTTGCATTCATATATGGTGAAGTTCTTATGTGGTCTAAAGGAAAAAATATAGAAGATGCAGTTGTTATTGGAACAAAATAAGGTGGTTTGTACAAGTTAAAAGGTCACTCAGATGTAGACTTGACTCACTCTACTAAAATTCTTTGTGAACTTTGGCATAGAAGACTAGATCACATCAACTACACAGACTTACCATATGTAAGCATGGTAGTTATAGGTTTACTAGAACTAAAGGTTGATCATGAAGGTGTATGCAAGGGATGTGCACAAGGAAAGAACATATAGAATATTTTTCCAAAGAGCAACAGTAAAGCAGAAGGAATTCTGGAACTTATCCACTCAGATGTATGCAGTACAATGCCAGCAACCTTTCTAAGCGAGTATGTATACTATGTATCCTTTATTGATGATTACTCTTGTAAGACTTGGGTTTATTTCTTGAAGTCAAAAGATGAAGTACTTGGAAAGTTCAAGGAATTCAAAGCATTAGTAGAAAACCTCTCCGAAAGGAAAATCAAGATACTTAGGTCAGAAAATGGAGGAGAGTACACTTCAAATGAATTTGGAAGCTTTTACAGAGATGCCATGATTAAAAGGGATCTCACCACTCCCTATAATCCTCAACAAAATGGTGTAGTAGAAAGAAAGAATAGAACGATTATGGAAGCAGTAAAGACTATGATTCACTATCAATATCTTCCAATGCACTTATGGGTTGAAGCAACAAGAAAATTAGTATATGTCCAGAACAAATTATCCCATAGTGCACTTAGTTTCAAAACTTCAGAAGAAATTTTCACTAGAAAGAAGCCAAAAGTAATCCATCTCAAAATATTTGGTTTTCTAGTATTTGTACACATTCCAAAAGAAAATAGAACTAAGTTGGATCCTTTAGGAAACATGGGAATATTTGTTGGATATTGTGAGGTCTCTAAGGCCTTCAAAATTTACATACCAGGTTACCATCATATTGAGATCAACAGAGATGTAACCTTTGATGAAGATGAAACACTCAAAAGATTAAGGAGATTCCAGCTTGAAGAAGTATATGAAGAAGAGTTTGTAGCTCCCAGAGTTGCAGAACCCGTAAAGGAAGTTACAGTTATCCCTGATGATGAGATTCCAGAAGATCATGATATGATAGAATCTCAAGAACCTACCTATATGACGATCTCTCACAAGATAAAGCCAACTTGGGTGAAATAAATTATTCAAGATGTAGAGAAGTATGGTGCCCCAGAAGGAACCATGAGACAAAGAAAGAAGCCTAAGCCATTCTCCATCTATATGGCCTTGATGTGTGATCTCGTAGATAAGGAACCTACTTGATTTGAGGAAGCCGTTCAGAAGAAAGAATGGATGGACGCCATGAAAGAAGAATACCAGTCCATTATAAATAATGATGTATGGGAAGTAGTTCCCATACTAAAGAACAAATATGTGGTATCTTCAAAGTGGATATACAAAATAAAACATGCAGCAGATGAAAGTATTGAAAAACATAAGACAAGATTTGTGGTTCGTGGATTTTCTCAAAAGGAAGGTATTGACTATGAAGAAACATTTGCTCCTATAGTGAGATACACTTCTATCAGAACCATCATATCTCTTGCATCCAACATGAAGTGGAAGTTACACCCGATGGATGTAAAAACAACTTTCTTAAATGGTGTTATTGAAGAAGAAGTGTATATAGAACAAAAACAAGGATTTGAAGTTGAATATAGAAAGACTCGTGTCTGTAGGTTGAAGAAATCCCCGTATGGGTTGAAGCAAGCCCCTAGTGCTTGGTATGGTAGAATTGATAGTTTCCTGATGAGCTTGGGCTTTACAAATATTAAATTTGATCCTAACCTATACTTCAAGGTTATGAATGATGAGCTAGTTATATTTGTACTATATGTGGATAATTTATTCTTAACAAGAGAAGAAAATCTCATCACAGATTGCAAGAAGAAGCTCGTTGCAGAGTTTGAGATGAAAAACATAGGGCCGATGTATTATTTGTTAGGTCTTGAAGTTTGGCAGAGCCCAGAGAAGATCTTCCTTAACCAAGGGAATTATGCAGTTGAAATATTGAATATATTTGACATGTTTGAATGTAAAGCCATGAACACACCCATGGAAACAAATTTGAAGCTCTTAGTTGATACTTCATCAGAGTTCGTTGGTGCTACTCTATACAAACGTATTGTTAGATCATTGATGTATCTAACGAATACCAAGATTGATATATTCTTTAATGTGAACACCTTGAATCAGTATTTGGTGGAGCCGAGATTTGTTCACCTTGTAGCTACAAAGCATGTGATGAGATACCTTAAGGGTACATTAGATTATGGTCTTTATTATACTAGAGATCATGACTTCAAACTGTATGGTTATACTGATTCAAATTGGGTTGGAAGTGCTTCAGACAGAAAAACACTTCAGGATGTTGTTTCAGTTTGGGGTCAGCCATGACTTCATGGTAAAGTAGGAAGAAATTCAATATTTCTCTTAGCACGACAGAAGCGGAGTACATTGCAGCATGTTCCACCAGTTGTGAATCCATATGGATTAAGAATTTTTTGGCAGATTTGTTCAATATGGATATGGAAGCTATCGTGATTCTATGTGATAACCAGAGTTGTATAAAGATAACAGAGAACTCCTTGTTCCATGATAAGTCGAAGAACATAGAGATCCAATATCACTACATTCATGATATGGTGTAGAGGGGAGTTGTAAAGCTACAATATGTTGTCACAGATGAGCAAGTTGCAGATGTGTTGACCAAGCCTATGTCTTGTGTGAAGTTTGAGTACTTTAGAGAAAAGCGTGGTGTTGTTCGAAAGGACCTCCCTCAAAAGGGGGAGTGATGTTGATGATACTATGGTATCCTCACCAACAACAAGTAGCTCCATTAGGATTTATATCCTAGGGGATTGAGCATNGGCACATCCCAAAGGTTTAGTAAGGACAGTCTGTCAGAGTACATGTGCATGTATATACCATTTGTGGTCAGTAGTGGTAGCTCCATTAGGATTTTATATCCTAGGGAATCTTATGATTCCTAGGAAGATCCCAAAGGTCCGATAAGGATAGTCTGTCAGAGT
Organism: Picea glauca; assembly: GCA_000966675.3. NCBI lineage: Eukaryota > Viridiplantae > Streptophyta > Pinopsida > Pinales > Pinaceae > Picea > Picea glauca. The sequence goes on along the minus strand of JZKD02S0154676.1, from coordinate 1,090,503 downwards.
ACCACAAATGTTGTTGATTGATACACCTGCCTCATCCTGTTTCCACATGTTGATGATGTTGGTGTTCCAGCTTCGTGTTGTTGATGATGTTGTTGTTGTTTTAGCTTCTTTCTATTGATGTTCATGTTTTAGCTTCATTCTTATGATGATGATGATGATATTACTCAAACTCAATGATGTAAGAGATGAGGATATTGATGATGATAAAAAATTCTAATGATTTATAGATGTGCCCATCAGTGTTCCAGATGCTGATGATGATGTTTCCCTCTCCTTCTATTGATGATGTTGTATTGGGTCATGTTAGTAGAATACTCCTCTCGTTAAGGAGGAGTGTTGAAATATTGTAACTTTGAAGAATATTCTANATGCAGTATAATGCCATCAACCTCTCTAAGCGGGTATGTATACTATGTATCCTTTATTGATGATTACTCTCGTAAGACTTGGGTTTATTTATTGAAGTCAAAAGATGAAGTACTTAGAAAGTTAAAGGAATTCAAAGTGTTAGTAGAAAACCTCTCTGAAAGGAAAATCAAGATACTCAGTTCAGACAATGGAGGAGAGTACACTTCAAATGAATTTGGAATCTTTTACAGAGATGACAGGATTAAAAGGGATCTCACCACTCCCTATAATCCTCAACAAAATGGTGTAGTAGAAAGAAAGAATAGAACGATTATGGAAGCAGTAAAGACTATGATTCACTATCAATATCTTCCAATGCACTTAGGGGATGAAGCAGCAAGAAAATCAATATATGTCCAAAACAAATTATCCCATAGTGCACTTGGTTTCAAAACTTATGAAGAAACTTTCACCAGAAAGAAGCCAAAAGTAATCCATCTCAAAAGATTTGGTTTTCTAGTATTTGTACACAGTCCAAAAGAAAATAGAACTAAGATGGATCCTTTAGGAAACAAGGGAATATTTGTTGGATATTGTGAGGTCTCTAAGGCCTTCAAAGTTTACATACCAGGTTACCGTCATATTGAGATCAACAGAGATGTAACCTTTATTGAAGATGAAACACTCAAAATATTAAGAAGATTCCATCTTGAAGAAGTATATGAAGAAGAATTTGTAGCTCCCAGAGTTGCAGAACCTGTAAAGGAAGTTGCAGTTATCAATGATGATGAGATTCCATAAGATCATGATATGATAGAATATCAAGAACCTACCCGTATGACGATCTCTCACAAGATAAAGCCATCTTGGGTGAAAGAACTTATTCAAGATGTAGAGAAGTATGGTGCCCCAGAAGGAACCATGAGAGAAAGAAAGAAGCCTAAGCCATTCTCCAACTATATGGCCTTGATGTGTGATCTCGTAGATAAGGAACCTACTTGCTTTGAGGAAGCTGTTCAGAAGAAAGAATGGGTGGACGCCATGACAAAAGAATACCAGTGCATTATAAAGAATGATGTATGGGAAGTAGTTCCCATACCAAAGAACAAAGATGTGGTATCTTCAAAGTGGATATACAAAATAAAACATCCAGCAGACGAAAGTATTGAAAAACATAAGACAATATTTGTAGTTCGTGGTTTTTCTCAAAAGGAAGGTATTGACTATGAAGAAACATTTTCTCCTATAGCGAGATACACTTCTATCAGAATCATCATATCTCTTGCAGGAAAAATGAAGTGGAATTTACACCCGATGGATGTAAAAACAACATTCTTAAATGGTGTTATTTAAGAAGAAGTGTATATAGAACAAAAAAAAGGATTTGAAGTTGAATATAGAAAGACTCATGTCTATAGGTCGAAGAAATCCCTGTATGGGTTGAAGCAAGCTCCTAGTTCTTGATATGGTAGAATTGATAGTTTCCTGACGAGCTTGTGCTTTACAAAGATTAAATATGATCCTAACCTATACTTCAAGGTTATGAATGATGAGCTAGTTATATTTCTACTATATGTGGATGATTTATTCTTAACAAGAGAAGAAAAGATCATCGCAGATTACAAGAAGAAGCTCGCTACAAAGTTTGAGGTGAAAAACCTAGGGCTGATGCATTATTTCTTAGGCCTTGAAGTTTGGCAGAGCCCAGAGAAGATCTTCCTTAACCAAGGGAAGTATGCAGTTGAAATATTTAAGATATTTGACATGTTTGAATATAAATCCATGAACAGACCCATGGAAAGAAATTTGAAGCTCTTGGTTGATACTTCGTTAGAGTTGGTTGGTGCTACTCTATACAAACATATTATTGGATCATTGATGTATCTGACGAATACCAAGACAAATATATGATTTACTTTGAAAACCTTGAGTCGGTATTTGGTGTAGCCGAGACGTGTTCACCTTGTAGCTACAAAGCATGTGATGAGATACCTTAAGGGTACGTTGGATTATGGTCTTTATTATACTAGAGATCATGACTTCAAACTGTATGGTTATAATGATTCAAATTGGGTTGGAAGTGCTTTAGATAGAAAAAACACTTTAGGATGTTGTTCAGTTTGGGGTCAGCCATGACTTCATGGTAAAGCAGGAAGAAATCCAATATTTCTCTCAATACGACAGAAGCGGAGTACATTGCAGCATGTTCCACCAGTTGTGAATCCATTTGGATTAATAAGTTGTTGGGAGGTTTGTATGATCTAGAGATGGAAGATATCGTGATTCTATGTGATAACCAGAGTTGTATAAAGATGATAGAGAAATCCTTGTTCTATGATAATTCAAAGAACATAGAGATCCAATATCACTACATTCATGATATGGTGTAGAGGGGAGCTGTAAAGCTACAATATGTTGTCATAGATGAGCAAGTTGCAGATGTGTTGACCAAGCCTATGTCTTGTGTGAAGTTTGAGTAATTTAGAGACAATCTTGGTGTTGTTCAAAAGGACCTCCCTCGAAAGGGGGAGTGATGTTGATGATACTATGGTATCCTCACCAAGAATGGGTAGCCCCGTTAGGATTTATATCCTAGGGGATTGAGCATCCTTGGGCACATCCCAAAGGTTTAGTAAGGACAGTTTGTCAGAGTACATGTGCATGTATATACCATTTGTGGTCAGTAGTGGTAGCTCTATTAGGATTTTATATCCTAGGGAATCTTATGATTCCTAGGAAGATCCCAAAGGTCTGGTAAGGATAGTCTGTCAGAGTACCACAAATGTTGTTGATTGATACACCTGCCTCATCCTGTTTCCACATGTTGATGATGTTGGTGTTCCAACTTCGTGTTGTTGTCGATGTTGTTGTTGTTTTAGCTTCTTGCTATTGATGTTCATGTTTAATCTTCATTCTTATGATGATGATGATGATATTACTCAAACTCCATGATGTAAGAGATGACGATATTAATGATGATAAAAAATTCTAATGATTTATAGATGTGCCCATCAGTGTTCCAGATGTTGATGATGATGTTTCCCTCTCCTTCTATTGATGATGTTGTATTGGGTCATGTTAGTAGAATACTCCTCTCGTTAAGGAGGAGTGTTGAAATATTGTAACTTTGAAGAATATTCTAATTATATTTGAGTTATTATTTAATATATCAAAACTCMTTTTGCAGATCGATCAAGTCGGGTTTTGTATAMGATCAAATCCCCTTTTKTGGATTGGTCAAACKACATTTGTATAGTGGTGTTTGTAAAGTCATCCCCTAGTAATTATAAAGTGGTTTTAACCAGTTCTAGGAGAAGTCGACCCCACCAAGTGAAGAGACATAACCCTAGTGCCTCCTCAACTTGTATTTATATGTGAGGATGGTGCCTCACTTGAACACACACACTCTCACTCATCTAGTGTGCATATCTTGAAGGCAGTTGCAGTTGCAAGAGGAAGGAGAAGAGAGGGGCATGCTCAGTCTTGGTTTATTCTTGGGGTTTTGGTCTTAGTCTTGGCATTGTATTGGCAATCTATTATTGAGGAAGTTTTTGCTAGGTTTTATCCCCAATGAGGGTTTCCAAAGATAAAATGTTGCATACCTTGTGATTGTGTTTCTTTCAATGATCCTCTTTATGTTGTTG
>JZKD02S0154676.1:1060949-1075836 GCA_000966675.3 Picea glauca | reverse complement strand
TAGCTTTATGGTTTGAATTTCTAATACTAATAATATTGGGTATCATGATAAATTTTGGTCTAGGATTTTAACCCATATCCATCAATAGCAGTCTTGCTTAAATTAAGATGAATGTTATATTTGGTTGGGCGACTGGATTTCAGTGTTCAATATTCAATCCACTATGCACCGTAGTATTGTATTGATTTTGAAGAAGACAAATTTATGGCAGGCTTCCATCAAGGTTGTTGAAAATGTGCCAACTAATTTCCCATGCGGATTGGATCTTAACTCCTAGTATTCTGCAGTTAGCTATCAGTTAAAAATAGAATATGCATGCATGCAAACTAAAGTGATCATTTTGTGTAACTTGTTGATCAGTTTGTAATCAACTAGTCTAATTGTTTGTTTGTAATCAATTAGTCTAATTGTGTAACTGGTTGATCAATTAGGCTTACTTGGCCGGCTTGACTGGATTGGGTCAAGGGAATGTTCATGTTAAAACAGAGCACTGAGATTTAATTGTAAAGTATGTGGAGTTGAGAAACAAAGGTTCACTTGGGTCGTCTTGGCCGGATTTGGTCAAGGTTTTTTGAATGCAATGTTCAAGGTGGAGCAATGTGCCCAAGTTAAAAAGGTGGGTTTGTAGAAAGGTTGATGTGTTTAGAGATTTATAGTGAAATGAACATTGAGAGGTCAATCAAGTGTTTGAGAATATATGATAAAGGTAGGTCAATATCCATGGAACTTGAAAATTATTACAAGGAAGTTAGGATCGAAAGGGCGTGTTCAATAGTGCCAAGTTGTAGCAATAGTTGTGGGAAAAAGTGATTGTGCTATCTGGTAACTTGGTCACCATCGGTTGCAGAAGAATGGAAGATTCTGGAAGAGTTATGGATAGGTTATCTAGTGATTACTCAAATGTGAAATTATTTCATTGTGATGCTTATGTTTTTATCAACATTCTAAGTAGGACCCAGATCAAAAAGGTAGATATTTGATACAATGATGATGTTAAGGGATGCAGATTGTGGGATCCTACTGCCCACATAATCATCATGGAAAAAATGCAATGTTTGATGAATCTCCTTTTATAAAAAAATCAAACATAGTAAAAGATGAATGGTTCAAAGCATGACTGATAACATAATGGTATTTAGAAGGTATTGATTTCCATGAAAGTTTCTCACTAGTTGTCAAAAGCTTGTTCATATTCATGTTGTGTTAGCACTAGTTTTGTTACTTGATCTTGAGTTAGTACAACTAGATGTTAAAATTGTTTTACATGGATATTTTGGACAAGGATATGTATGTGGAGCAACCAGAAACGTTAGTTCAAGATCACAATAGAATATTTGTTTGCAAACTCGGGAATCATTGTATGGCCTGAAGCATGCCAGGAAAATGGTACAAGATGCTTGATTCCTTCATGTTGAGCCAAGTTTTACAGGAAGTGAGTATAACCATTGTATTTATGGTATATTAATTATCTTGGCGTTATATCTTATGCTTGTAGCAAGAAAAAGAATGTTTTAGATCAACAGGTTGACCCAGTTGGTTAGGATGGTTGATATGAAGGATCTAGGAGCAATGAAACAAATCTTAGGCATGGAAATACATAGAGACATGAAATATGGTAAGCCTCGGTTATCACAACATAAGTATGTGATGAAGATACTAAGGAAATTGGGTATGAATAATGTGAAACTGGTAAAATCCCTTTGGCTTTCCATTGTAAGTTTTCTTAAAGTTTATGTCCTAAGTAATTAAGAAGAAAAGGGTTATATGTCTCGAGTATCGTATGTTAGTAGGAAGTTTGATGTATGTCATGGAAATGTTCAATATTTCACATGCAGTTGGTGTTGTAAGTGGACACATGGAAAAACCAGGTGAAGAGCATGGAAATGGGTGCTTCAGTATTATAGAAGCACATAAACACAAGTATCACCTACAATGGTTGCATGCTTTAGTCTATGGTTAAGTTGATTCAAAAGACTTGAAAAAGGAGACCTACCTCAGGTTATGTTTTGCAAGAATGCAAGGATCTATTGGGTAAGTTTGTACAAGTACAAGATGAGGTGTTTTGTGGTGGTCAAAGCATTGTGCATTTGACTAACAGTCTAGTGTATCAAAATGGGACAATGCATCATTTTATAAGACATGTTACTAATGGAAGAAAAATGGTCCATACTAGAGAAATTATTGCACACATGTTCTCATAACAGTACTGTTAGAAAAAATGTGGAGTTGTGATGGTGTTTGGATTCTCTTGGCTTGCAGAAAATGTGATGAATAAATTTGGGAATGATATATCGAGTAAATTTTTGTAAAGGTGGAGATTGTTGAAAATGTTACAACTAATTTCCCATGGGGATTGGATCTTAACTCCCAGTATTTTGCAATTAGATATCAACTAAAAATAGAATATGCATGCATGCATGCTAAAGTGATCAATTTGTGTAACTGGTTGATCAATTTGTAATCAATTAATCTAACCATCTAATATATGTTATATATCTATGTGTATCCGTAGAGGCATGTGTGTAATGAAGTGCATGCAGTGTGTGCGATGAGTGAGAGGATGGTTGTACGCCTGTGTTTGGTTGTTGTAATTCTCCCTTGATCAATAAGAATACTGATTATCATTGCTCTGTGGTTTTTTCCCTTAGAAGGGTTTCCACGTAAACACTACGTTCAATTGTGTGATTGTGGTGTCATGTTATCTTTGCTATTAAAATTTAGCTCTGTTTATGCTTTCACTTCCTAACAAATATGTCTTCATGTCTTCTTGTATACATAACATATCGTTCCATCTTTTTCCATGAGCCTGTGACAACACCTTATTAACTACTACTACCTACTACTTGGGCATAATGATTTCCACAAAGGTGATGCTACTTTCCAACAATTTGAATTGATTTTAAAATCTCTTTTTTTTCAGAGCATTTTACTAAATAAATAACATCCCTACTTACAAACAAAAAATACTAAATATGAAATAAATAGGAAGTAAATAGAAAATTAATTAGTATTTTTCAAAGCATTTAGGAAGTAAATGAAACTTGATTGCAAATAGTAAACAATAACTGGGAATAAAACTTACTTGGAAAGAGTAGAAACTTATTGGGATTTCAACCTTGCAGAAATAGTCATTGCGAAGGAACCAATGAACCAATGATGAGTTAACCAGTGATGAATCTATGTGTGCTTTGATGTTTATATGATGATCATGGAAATCAATGGAATTGCAAATATATAAGGAGGAGAAATATGAAACTTACAATGGTAAAGAACTGATGATGGGAGTGGTGGTGGCTGCCCAATATTGCCAAAATTCATCACATATAAAGATCGTCTACCTTGCTGACTTATCCTTCATGTATTGTCTAACTTATGTTTTTAGATCTGTTTGGCAACTAGATGTATTATAAATTTAATGATATCAATAAATAAATGCATTATGAGATTCAATAAACTTAAGTTATAGAAGATTTGAAAAAGAGTTTTTTGCCAGGTTCTATTTATTGACCTCAAAAAGAGCATCAATGAGCATTTAATACACTTAACACACTAAAAACATAGTCTAGGTGAATATAATGAAGAAATAATCGGGTACAAACTTACGATATGTAAACATTCACAAAAAAACTTAGACTAGATGAAGATGATGAATATATAATCGGGTCCAAACATAAGATATGAAAACGTTCACAAAAAGAGATGTGCAATAAGAGGTCAACTTATTAGCCAACACAATCTCTAATAAAAGGAATTAAAATACCATTAAAAATAACTATTTTACTTCTCCTATGTACAACTTTGTGCAACATAGAAAATATGTATAGTCAAAGGAAAAGTAATTGAAGGTCAACATTGGAACAAACACTATAGTCCTAACCTTCGGCATAGACTAATAAGAGATGTGACTTGGAATGGTGGACACCGATTTTCTTGGTTGCTTCTAGTTGTGTGTTCATGGGGTTGTTGAAAGGTCACAATATGCAGACAATTCAAGTCAAATGTATCATTGATGGTTGCTTTTAAAGTGAAATATATATTGCATGTATCATATATTGTATACAAGATACATATTATATGTTGTGCGTATATTTTATAATAATCATAAAATTTACTTTGCTAAATTGAATGCTAAATTTAATGACTTATTTTTTTACAATAATTTATCTTTACAAATTGAAAGTTTAAATAAATATATTGTTCAATTATTTTAATAAAAATAATAAAAATCATTAAATTTAATTGTTTTGATATATTTGTATTTGTAATATAAATTTGATAAATAGGTATTTTTTATTTGCACCAGTAATAAGATGAAACTTAGAAAATTGAATATCTTTCCAAATATGTAATTTCTAGTATCCACATTGGTTTTTGAGAGTATAGGAAATATGTTTGTAAGTGGAATTATGTAGTATCTAAATAATGGAATTAGTGTATAAAAAGTATGATTGTTTTATAATTATTCTAAATAAATAACGTCAACACACCCCAAAATTTGTATGTCAACAAATGCAACATTTGAAGGTCTTAACATAATGAAAATATATTTTTTTAGCATGTAGAGGTCAGTGTCTAGTAGTGTCCCATGTAATTTTTTAATTAATGAGATATGTATGTCACATGAAAATAAAATTAAATAAAACACTTCTTTAAAAAAAATAGATATTTGTAATATGCATAAACAAGTCTATATATATTTGCAATTTCATCACCTATGGATATTTGTAGCAAATTGCAATGGTTCGTCAAAACAAGACATATTGAAAGATGAAAAAAATGTTGATTTTGCTATGTTTTATGCATTCCATACCACCGACTTCGTTACCATGAAGTCTAATGTAGAAACATACGAAGAGACTTGACACATAAAACATGACTAATGGGTGAGATGACCTCTTAAGGGTATCCTTGGCCTTTATGTGGGGATATGGAAACCATTTGGATTTTTTGAGCACTTGACATAGGGCTTGAGGCCCTATACATGGTTGAGGGAAGGAGCATGGGTGTAATCCCTAAATGATTCTTCTAGGAATCTAAGGATAAGAAATACTTCTCCTTGAACCACCACACATGACCTCCCAAAGGGGTCCTTGGTGACCAAGTGGGGATATGGGCACACTTTGCATGTTTTCAGCAATGGGTATCTTAAGGGAGGAAAACCAAGGTCGAGGAACTAAACATGGCTTCTAGTCACCCAATAATAGTATTGATACTATAGGACCCCCTACATGGCCCATGATCCTTACTAGGAACCATTATGACCTAAGTCCCTAGTTTCTACACCTAAACAAACCCATGAATGGTTCACAAATTGTCAAAGCTATTCATATGTACCATTTATCAGTAAACAAGTCCCTTTATAGGGCCTCTATGGCATTTTATGAACTTGTGCATGTTTAATGAAATATAAAACAATTTTTTTGGGCTTGAGCCATTGGTTTTTGGCATTAAAAAAATGATAGGGCGATGAGACTCATCCATTCTACACTAAATGTCAAAAGTATGCATATATCCAACTTAAGGGAAAATAATTCCCACTACATTTCATTTATGATAGTTTGGGGTTACATACCTATTCATTTCTCTATGCTAAAAACGTCCACATGTTATTTATAAAATGGTTTTCTTATGCATTATGTTTCAATGAAAACAAAAGCAAAAGACATTACCAATATCATTTATTTCTCTATGCTAAAAACGTGCACATGTTATTAGTTCATGTCGAAGGCATAGAGGGACTATAGCGATCGATAATTCATTGACATCATATTAGTTTGTCCTTTTAACACAAATATTTGCATAATATCTATTGTTCTAACTAAGGAACTAAAAACATTGATTTTTATATAATAAAAAGTACCATCTATGTCATGGTCTGATTGGATAACACATTGGAGGTCTTATTACCGACTTAGCTATTCCCAATGTTTTATATGTTAGTATATCCAAAGTTTTTGATCATATACAGTCTTTCTGAATCATATATTTTCTTATGCATTGCTCAAAGGTGGATTAATTCTAGCATTAGTTTGAATGCTTGTCTTAGCATTTTTTGCTAGCTAAATTTATCCCAAGTTTTGTTAATTATATATAGTTTTATGTTTGTTGTACTATTGTTATTATTATTATTTTTATTTTTTATTATTATTAAGTACATAAAGAGGCCTTCCTCACACATTCTTTCTTAAATGTTTACATAGCACGAGGCCCTTGGATGGTTCTGACAGCCTTAAATGTTTACCTAATAGGCCTCACAACCTTAAATGTTTACTTAACATGCTACCATCTTGCTTGTAGTGAATTTGGGCAGTTCGGGTATAGTGAAACTTGTGAGTTCCAGTGGTTTGGGGTCGAATTGCAAATGATGAAAGTGTTGTCTAGAAAATGTGTATCACAGAATTGTTGAGTGAAAAATATATATGACGGAAGTGTTGGGTGCAATATGTATATCACGGAACAACTTGGACATGAAAAATGAAAAATGAAAATAAATATGAATAATTAATTGAATAAAATTTAACAAAACATTATCACATATTAATAATTAATATGATATTTAATATTGATATTATAGGATATATATCCCCCTGATGGGGTGCCACACGGAAGGGGCAGGACACACGGAATAGTGTCGGGAGGGGCCATAAATGGTGGCCACCGGCTCCCATCTCCTCACCATAAATGAATGGGAGCACACCCAGGAAGAGGACGTAAAACGACGAGGCTCCTTGCTCGAGCAAACAATACAGGAGAACAATGCATTAAGACCTCAGCCTTAATGGCCATAGTTATCACTGCCTCAGAGGTTTCGTGATGAATTTGAGGTTTGTAGAGACGAAGAATGAACCTTCGAAGATTAGGAATAGAGCTCAGTTTTTTAGCATGCCATGAGCAAGGGGACAACCTCACAGAGGCATGGCATGGTATGCAGCTGATTCACGATGGAAGCGACAGAAAAACTTTGAGAAATCTTTGGCTCTCGCCAGCATAAGGAAAACAAGGAAGTCTAGGAGATTGGGAATGCCTTCCATGGCATATGCTGAGGAGATGGTGGTGGGGGAATCCATCTAGAGATACAGTGAGAGCCTCCTATTCACTGTCCTGGACAATTGGAATCCCCCCGCCTATTTCGAGAACGATGCAGTAACCCCTGCTCCATGCACAGTGCATAGTCCCAGGGATGCTCTAGTTGAGGAGTTCACAACATGCTTCGTGGAGGAAGAATCTCCAAAAGGAATGGAAGGAAACATAGAGGAATTCATGACCAGTGAATCTCCTGAGGTGGTCAAGCAACACAATAGGCAGATAGAGTCCCTAGGTGGAAATGAAAAGTAACAAAAGGATGTGGCTAACCAGCCACCATTCCTTCATCTGGAGCACCTTGAATTAATATTTGACATTTGCAGCATGGTGGACAACTAGATATTCAGGGCCATTCATATAAATCAATGACTCGATCTGATCTACGTGGCCTACTCCAGTGCATCCCCAAGACGCCAATGCCCTACCTACACGCAGGTCTATGCAATTCCAGTCAAGCAAGGAAAGAATGGAGACAAGGATAAGGACACAAGATAATAGGTTTTTTTACATGCTCATAGTTAGAAACTCTTTTCTTTTGTTGCATACCAGTGCTATAGCACATTTATCTTGTATTAATGTTATTATTAGCATAGTAAAGACAAGACCTGGTATAAAGGTGGCCATGCATCCTGGTTTTCTTCGGGTAGGATGGCAGCCTGGAACTTTGAGTTTGAAAAGTGGCATGGCTTGGCCAACTGTCTCAGTTTCCTCTATAGGTGGGACAACTGGCAGCTTAACAAAATTATGTAATTCTGCAATGTTAATATAATAAGACCTACCTTTTTTACTTAAAAATAAAATAAAATATTATAGGATAGATATCATTAATTTTATTTTATAGTTTATTTATTAATATTAATATAAAATAGTATGTACAAGTGTATATCCATTTTAACTCTAGAGTCAAGAAGGATCAATCTCTAGGTAAAAATTTTTATTATCATAAACAAAATCAAAATTCCAAAATTCCAAATTTACATTCAAGTGTTGGGTGCAAGATGTACATCACAGAACAATGTTATAATATTCTATAAATTACTAAATCTCATGTTGCGGTAGGTCGTACTCGTGTACTTGTGATACATAAGCATGACTATAAATGTGAACCAGAGAGTCTGCTAACCCGCTCACCTTGTCACATCTATTTTATTCTACTAAATTTTTATAAGCATATGAGGGAATTGTTGGGTGCAAAATGTATATGATGGAAGTGTTTGGTGCAAGATGTATATCACGGAACAAGCAGGACATGAAAAATAAAAATAAATGTGAATAATTAATTGAATAAAATTTAACAAAACATTTTCACAATATTATTAATGAATATTATATTTAATATTAATAATATAGGATAGATACCATTAATTTTAGTTTATCTTTTATTTCTTAATATTAATATAAAATAGTATATACAAGTATATATCCATTTTAACTTTAGAGTCAAGAAGGATCAATTTCTAGGTACAAACCTTTATTATCATAAACAAAATAAAAAATTTCAAAATTTCAAATTTACATTCAAAAACATTAAAAATAACATTGAATAAAATTGAAATAATTGAAAATACTATTCTTTCAGTAAAAAGTGTTATATTATTATATAAATTACTATAAATCTTGGTACAATGTTATAATATTCTAAAAATTACTAAATCTCATGCTGCAATGGGTCGGACTAGTGATACATAAGCATAACTGTAAATGTGAACCTGCTTATTTTATTTTACTATATTTTTATACATATGTGAAGAAAAATGAAAAATAAAAATAAATATGAATAATTAATTGAATAAAATTTAACAAAACATTATCACAATATTAATAATGAATACTATATTTAATATTAATATTATAGGATAGATATCATTAAATTTACTTTATAGTTTATTTTTTAATATTAATATAAAATATTATATACAAGTATATATCCATTTTAACTCTAAAGTCAAGAATGATCAATTTCTAGGTACAAACCTTTATTATCATAAACAAAATCAAAATTCCAAAACACCAAATTTGCATTTAAATACATTAAAAATAATATTGAATAAAATTTAAATAGTTGTTTATACTATTCTTTAAGTAAAAAGTGTTATAGCATTATATAAATTACTATAAATCTTGGTACAATGTTATAATATTCTATAAATAATAAATCTCATGTTGTGGTCGTACTAGTGATGCATTCCCCCAACCGACTATTCTATTATACTATATTTTTATACCTATATGACGGAATTGTTGGGTGCAAAATGTATATGATGAAAGTGTTAGGTGCAATATGTATATCATGAAACACTTATTCTAGTATATTTTTATACATAATATAATGGAATTTTTGGGTGCAAAATGTATATGACCGAAGTGTTGCGTGTAAAATGTATATCACGGAACAAGCGAAACATGAAAAATGTAAAATAAAAATAAATATGAATAATTAATTGAATAAAATTTAACAAAACATTATCACGATCTTAAGAATGAATACCATAGTTAATATTAATATTATAGGATAGATATCATTAATTTTACTTTATAGTTTATTTATTAATATTAATATAAAATAATATATATCCCCGCGTGACGGCTAGCTGGTGCAGGCAGACACAAGGTGGGTGCCAACGAGGCACGGAGCCACGTGACGGGCTCGTGCCTCCGTCTGCCACCCTCCAGGACTATTAATGTTGTTTAATGTTGATGGGAAGGCGTTTTTACTGCCCTCGACCTCCACGTTATACCATGGCAAGGGCGATTGTATCCATTGTTACTCTATTTGATTTTGGTTTTTGCTGTTGGTTAGCTGAGCTTCTCTCCCCACATCCATGGACACCTTTTGAGGGTGCAGACTGGTCCCTGGAGGCTCCCCGCCGCAACCACCTCTACGCGTCCACGATGCCTAAGCATAAGAGGCGCCTGAGAGGAAAACCACGGCGGGGCTCTCTGTGGAGACCTCAATGACCTTCTCTTTCACTGCGTGATGAGTCTCCCCCTGCACCTAGCCATCCCCCCTGAAGGCGGAGCCTAGCCACATTCCTCCGACTCAGTCAAATGCCAGCTTCAGTCTTACGGACCTGATTCTATGGTCGCCTTGTTCTTCGTTGCCTTTACTCCTTGCTCCTCCTGGGACGACTCATTACTCCTTTCAAGCCTCGAATCTCCCTTGCACCTTAGATGCAGCGCCACCACCTCTGAGGCGAGACTCTGCAAATGCTGGAATACCCTCTGTTGACGCAGCTACGAGGGATTTGGTAAAGGATAAATTGGCCAATATTTATGGCCTCGTTTTCGAGCTAAGACAGGGCATTGAGGACCTACAGTTCAGGCTACAGCTATCGAATGAGAAGGCCACCCTCTTCCTCCAGCTCCTCTCCTCGCTGTACGAGGCCTTTCTCTCGACCCCGGTAGCTGCCACCTCCGAGAAGGCACCTGATGCAGACATCGCCACAGACACAAAGCGCAAAGGAGCTTGCGACCTCTATAGGGCAAAGGAACATACGACCTCGATACAGACACAGAGAACACCCACCATAACTGAAGACATAACTATGAAGGGGGCAACAACTCCACCTTTTCCGAAAACGGGTAATGCCACCGAGACTGAGCAATATATGGCGCGACACAACTGTGGTGAAAGGAAGCAGGAGAAGGTCGAGGTGTACTGGGGCAACGGGACGACAATTATGAAGGAGGAACCATGGACAGGCGACCTCAACGCCACCTGGCCAGGTTACGCACCAAGTGTCTAATGTCTAATGGTTTTAAAAACTTGTTATATGTCTGATGTTCCAGCTGGAGTTCTATTTTGCTTTTAGATTTTGTACTCCATGCTTGTTACTCTTTTCAAACTGCTTAGGTTGCTAACCAGGCTGGTTTCCCCTCTGCTGGGGCAGCCTGGAATTCTCAGCAGACTAGTTACTCTATCTTGTAACACTCTTTTTGCCTATGGCAGGTTCCTGATATAATATATTTTCTTACTTAATATATATATATATATATATATATATATATATATATATATATATATATATATATATATACAAATATATATCCATTTTAAATCTACACTCAAGAATGATCAATTTCTAAGTACAAACTTTTATTATCATAAACAAAATCAAAAATCAAAAATCAAAATTTACATTTAAAAACATTAAAAACAATATTGAATAAAATTTAAATAATTGTTTATACTATTATTTAACTAAAAAATGTGTTATAGAATTATATAAATTACTATAAATCTTGGTACAATGTTATAATATTCTATAAGTTATTAAATCTTATGTTGCTGTCATTCAGACTAGTGATACATAAGCATGACTATAAATGTGAACCCGGTAGTCAACCAATCTGCTATTTTATTCTACTATATTTTTATGTATATGATGGAATTGTTGGGTTCAAAATGTATATGACGGAAGAAAAGAACGACATGGAAAATATTTAATATTAATATTATAGGATAGATATCATTAAAATTACTTTATCTTTTATTCATTAATATTAATATAAAATAATATATACAAGTATATATCCATTTTAACTCTAGAGTCAAGAAGGATCAATATCTAGTTACAAACCTTTATTATCATAAACAAAATCCCAAAATCCCAAAATTCCAAATTTACATTTAAAAACATTAAAAATAATATTTACTAAAATTTAAATAATTGTTTATACTATTATTTAAGTAAAAAGTGTTATAGCATTTTATAAATTACTATAAATTTTGGTACAATTTTATAATATTCTATAAATTACTAAATCTCATGTTGCGGCACGTCGTCTAGTCAGCCAACCACTCACTGTGTCACATCCTTGTTGGTTGCAAAATGTATATGACGGAATTGTTGGGTGCAAGATGTATATCATGGAACACGGGGGACATAAAAAATGAAAAATAAAAATAAATATGAATAATTAATTGAATAAAATTTAACAAAACATTATTACAATAATAATAATGAATACAATATTTAATATTAATATTATAAAATAAATATCATTAACTTTAATTTATAGTTTATTTATTAATATTAATATAAAATAGTATATACAGGTATATATCCATTTTAACTCTATTTTAGTCTACTATATTATTATACTTATGTGACATAATTGTTGGGTGTAAATGTATATGAAGGAAGTGTTGGGTGCAAGATGTATATGACTAAAAATAAATAAAAGAAAAAATAAATAAATATGAATAATTAATTGAATAAAATTTAACAAAACATTATCACAATATTAATAATGAATAAGATATTTAATATTAATATTATATGATATATATCATTAATTTTACTTTATAGTTTATTTATTAATATTAATATAAACTAGTATGTACAAGTATATATCCATTTTAACTCTAGAGTCAAGAAGGATCAATTTCTATGTACAAACCCTTATTATCATAAACAAAATCAAAATTTACAAAATTCCAAATTTACATTTAAATACATTAAAAATAATATTGAATAAAATTTAAATAATTGTTTATATTATTCCTTAAGTAAAATCTATTATAGCATTATATAAATTACTATAAATCTTGGTACAATGTTATAATATTCTATAAATTACATACTTCAGGACTAATACATAAGTGTGACTATAAAGGTGACCCATCAATCAGCAACCCACTATTTTATTCTACAATATTTTTATATGTATATGACTGAATTGTTGGGTGCAAAATGAATACTACGGAAGTGTTGCGTGCAAAATGTATATCACGAAACACCTCGGACATGAAAAATGAAAAATAAATATGAATAATTAATTGAATAGAATTTAACAAAACATTATCACAATATTAATAATGAATCGATATTTAATATTAATATTATAAGATAGATATCTGCTCATTTAGGTTTCTGTGGTGAGAACATTGTTCAGAAATTGCACTGTGGTTCCTCCGGCAATTTCTGAACAAGATAGATATCATTTATTTTGTTGTATAGTTTATCTATTAATATTAATATAAAATAGTATATATAAGTATATATCGATTTTAACTCTAGATTTTGTTTATTATCACAAACAAAATCAAAATTCCAAAATTCCAAATTTACATTTAAAAACATTAAAAACAATATTGAATAAAATTTAAATAATTGTTCCCCTAGATGGGGTGCCACACAGAGCAGGATGGGTACGTGGAGCAGCGTCAGGAGGGGCCATTAATGGTGTCCATCCGTCCTCATATCCCCGTTATTTATGAGGGGCATCAACTTAGTCGCCCTCTCACTTGTGCTAGGAAATCGGCCAGCCAGAGCATTAAGACCATAGCCTTAATGGCTATAGCCACCATTTTCTCCCTTATCAGCCTTCTTAATGGATTTAGGATGCATTGGAAGGTTACAGAGCTGAACTGGAACAACAACACATGGGGCATTCTAGCTCTGGTTCTAGTTTTAAACATGCCACGAGCACGGGGAAGGCCTCGCAGAGGCACAGGGTGGTACTCAGCCGACTCACGATGGAAGAGGCATAAGAAGTTTGAGAAATCTTTGGTTTTAGACAAGAGAAAGAAACCCAGGGAGTCCAAAGGAACAGAATCGCCCCCCAGAACGTATGCTGAGGAGATTCCTTCAGAGGATCTCCCCCAAAATTTCTCCAAAATCCTGATGTTCATGGTTCCGGAGAACTGGAACCCCCATGCATGTTTTGGAATAGACACACTGCCACCCAACCCTCGAGCAACACACGGTCCCAACGACACCACTGTTGAGGAATTCTCCACTTGTTTGGTAGAGGAAGAGCTACCGGAAGGAAACAAGGAGAACATCTACAAGCTCCTGATGAATTGAGGCCGCAGCAAGAGTATCAAGCACACCAGAAGGAGGACAACGAGAAAAATTAGCTACCCCAACCACCACTTCTTCACCCGGATCACCTGAATCTGATTTTTGAGGTCCGCAGCATGGTGGACGACCAAATCTTTAGAGCCATCCACATAAACCAACGCCTGGACATGCTGTACGCTGCATACTCTAGCGCCATCCCAAGGTGACAATGCCCCACCTGTGCTCAGATTTACACCATTGTCGTTAGACACGGCAAGGAGAAGGATGACCGCAAGGACACCGGTTAACAGGTTCTCCTGTTCAATCACGACTCAAAACTCTTTCTTTTTTGGGTTTATTAGAGATGTAGGTCCTCTAGCCCATAGCAATGGTAGCAATAGCATAGACATGATCAAACTAATGTTGAATCTGGCCATGCACCGTCGTTTCCTTCGAGCAGGGTGGTAGAACAATGTTTTGAGTTTGCATGCTAGTCTGGACTGGCTAGCTGTCTCGATTTCCTTCACAGGTGAGACAACTGACACCTCAATGTCATGGTGTAATTTTGAAATATAAATATAATAGGATATGCTTTTTTACTTAAAAAAATAAAAATAAAATAATTGTTTATACTATTCTTTAAGTAAAAAGTGTGTTATAGCATTATATAAATTACTATAAATCTTGGTACAATGTTATAATATTCTATAAAGTATTGAATCTCATGTTGCATGATACCCAACCCGCCAGTCCAGAAACCATTTATTTTATTCTATTATATTTCTATACGTATGGTTCAAAATGTATATGACAGAAGTGTTGGGTGCAAGATGTATATCACGAGGGACATGAAAAACAAAAAATAAATATGAATAATTAATTGAATAAAATTTAACAAAAAATTATCACAATATTAATAATGAATACCATATTTTATATTAATATTATAGGATAGATATCATTAATTTTACTTTATAGTTTATTTATGAATATTAATATAAAATAGTATATACAAG
>JZKD02S0154676.1:1035571-1060291 GCA_000966675.3 Picea glauca | reverse complement strand
AATCTTGGTACAATGTTATAATATTCTATAAATTACTGAGTCCACCAACCACATCTATTTTATTCTAGTATATTTTTATAAGTATATGACATAATTGTTGGGTGCAAGATGTACATGAAAAATGAAAAATAAAAATAAATATGATTAATTAATTGAAAAAAAATTAACAAAACATTATCACAATATTAATAATGAATATAATATTTAATATTAATATTATAGGATAGATATCATTAATTTTACTTTATAGTTTATTTACTAATGTTAATA
Organism: Picea glauca; assembly: GCA_000966675.3. NCBI lineage: Eukaryota > Viridiplantae > Streptophyta > Pinopsida > Pinales > Pinaceae > Picea > Picea glauca. Next base: position 1,060,021 of record JZKD02S0154676.1, on the reverse strand, counting down.
TAAAATAGTATATACAAGTATATATCCATTTTAACTCTGCAGTCAAGAAGGATCAATTTCTAGGTACAAACATTTATTATCATAAACAAAATCAAAATTCCAAAATTCCAAATTTACATTTAAAAGTAAATGTGAACCAGCAAGTCGACCAATCCACGAGTCCGCCAACTTGCTGACCGTGTCACATCTATTTTAGTCTACTATATTTTTATACGTATATGAGGGAATTATTGGGTACAAAATGTATATGACCGAAGTGTTGGGTGCAAGATGTATATCACGAAACACTCGGGACATGAAAAATGAAAAATAAAAATAAATATGATTAATTAATTGAATAAAATTTAACAAAACATTATCACAATATTAATAATGAATATGATATTTAATAAAAAAAAATTGTGAATAAAAAGTGGATCCTTATATTAATTCCAAATGAAATCTTACAAAATAGATCTGCAACCTATATGCTTACACCAAAATGCTATAGCAAGTCCTTCAGGACCAGATCGGCGATCAATATTTCCTTGAGATCAACGGTCCAGATCTTTTCTCGCATTTCACGATTCCATGTTTCACGACTTCCCAGCTTGGGCAGGCAACTTCCTCCATGTTGCAGAGTCTCGATAGTCGATTTCTGGAAATTTTCTTGCGTCTGACCCTTGGGACGAGATCAACGATCCATATATCTTATAGTACCAACCATCCTAGTCTATTCTCTCTTTTTGCGGTTTTGCATTTCGTGATTTCACGACTTTGGGAAATATATGCCTTTAAGCTTTGGACTCTTGATAGCCGAGATCCAGAAATTTTCTCGTCTCAGATCCATGGGACCGGATCAATAGTCCAGATCTATTCTGATACTAATGGTTCTGATCTATTTTTGCTTATTGTGATTTCATATTTCATGATTTTGCGACTTTCAGAGATAGCTACTGTTATTCTTTGGACTCCCGATAGCTGAGATCCTGAAATTTTCTCACGTCAGATCCATGGGACCAAATCGACGGTCTAGATCTCTTCTAGTACCGATGGTCCTGATCTGTTCTCACTTATCGCGATTTTGCATTTCACAATTTTGTGACTCTCGGAGATAGCTTCCTTCATGCTTTGGACTCTCGATAGCCGAGATCCCAAAATTTTCTCATGTCAGACCCATGGGACTAGATCGACGGTCCATATATCTTCTGGTACCAACAGTCTTGATCTGTTCTCACCTATCACGATTTCACATTTCACGATTTCATGACTTTGGGAAATAGTTGCTTGCATGCATCGAACTCCCGATAGCCGAGTTCCCAAAATTTTCTCGCGTTAGATCAATGGGACTAGATCGATGGTCCATAAATCCTTTAGCACCAATGGTCAAGATCCACTCTCGCTTTTCACAACTTCGAGACTTTGAGAAATGATGCAGGAGCATCGAAAACACATCAATCGAGCCAACGCATCAAGCGGGAGACAACTGGATAAGCCAACACACATTTTGAAATACTTTGGAAGTTGTTGCGTTGCTCTTTAATGAAGTCATTTATAAAGAAGCGCACTTGTATTGTAAAGGGGACCTTGAGCCTTTAAGCTCATGTCCTTAGGTAGATGAGGCATTTAAAATAGTTAATGTAAAGTAGATAGAATATTTAAGTCTAGATTTGATAGTCTAGAGTTCGAGAGGGAAAACGGATATAGACACTCTCCTTTGTACATTGTCACATTATTCTGGATTATTCATTCAGGTGCAAGAATAGAAGAGCAAGCAGAGAACTGTGTAGAGAACATCCATGTATAGATATTGAGTTAATAGAAGAAATCTTTGATTCAATTCCATGGTTATGTGTCTATTCTCTGTGTGTTGATATTATGCTCATGAATATTTGCTTCCTGTTATACAGTTTCTTTTATATGTTGTATATGTGATTTCATGGTTGAATTGAAGTCTGAGAGGGCGAGTGAATGAGTTTCAATTATTTCTCTAAGTTAACCAGAGGATTCCTACAAGGAGTGAAGTTGAATTTGTCCACAAGGAGGGTGTGACTGCAGGGTTCAATTAGGGAAGACTCTTATTCTCATTTCTTCAAAGTGCAGATTTGGCACCGAAGCCGTGCAAAGTGTGCGCAGGCTAGACAAAGTCTCGGGGTTGTGATTCTAAGCAAAAGGTTGAAAGACTGTTGCTGCAGGAGTGCGCAGGGTCGAAGGACTTCAACACTTAGAAGTTGTTGAAGATTTGCTGCAAGGAGTGCATGCAAGAAGTTCTCATAGGAATTGAGAAGTCGAGAACAAGCTCAGGAGAGATAGATCTTCAAAGTTCATTGAAAGACAAGTGAGGAAGTTGTACCTTCGAGGTTGCAGGGACCGTTGTAGGTTTGCGTGCAGGGTGACGAGGTCTTCGTGGAAGAATGACTCGTCAATTCGTTGATCGAATAGGGAAGAAAGAGGATGGTTGATAGTCTTCGTGAAGAATCTGCGAGCTTCGGTAACTCATTGGATCTCTTGGAGTTGCGGGAGGGTTATAGCGTAGTGCGGAGAAGCTCAAACTCCGAACAGATCAAATCCATTGATCCAAGCCAGTGGGAACCTTTGGATTGATTGCGAGATCGGCTATCGGATCATCGCGAGAAGGAAGAGGAAGATTTGGCCATGGAAGTTGCGAGAGTGCAAGGTGCGACATTCCGACAGCCACGTAAGCAATGTGGGCCACAGGCGATAGTGGAAGACAAGTGGCAGGTCATCATAATTTTGGTGCCTCGGGCTTTGGGAGTCGAGGTAGAAGTTGTTTGAGCTCGTGAGTGGCGAATTCGGGAGGGAGGGAAGTCCTGATAGGGGAGTAAGAAAAGTTAGCGATTGACTGACATCTTGAGTCTCAGGGATTAGAGAGCCCAGAACTCAACTTTGAACTCACAAAACTGCAAGTTTCGATTTCCCAAATAAATATAAGGAGGGGAAGTCACGCAAAAGAACTGTGGGTGTAGATCTTTCGATTAGAATATAGAAGAGCATTGGCGCTCTTCGGGCCTGAGAGAAAGAAGGTTACAGTGAGAGCAGACGTGCCAGCGAGGGTAGGTCTGCATCAAGTGGTATTAGAGAGAGGAGTTACTCTTTGTTTTCTGCAATAGGGAGAAAGAAGAATTCACCATGCCGCCTAGAAGGGAAAGGCAATCACCCGACTCGGAAGAAAGGGAGGTGAGAAGAAGAGGTAGGCCAGTAGGGAATCCAGAAATGGAGCTACAGATGAGAGATGTCCGAGCAAGGCTTGAAGAGATGCAAACAGCGCAGATACGCGGAGTTGGTGCAAGGGATGTTAGCGATTCCAAAGTTGAAGAGGAATCTAGACATGAAGAAGAGGTCACATCAGAGGATGCATCAACTGAGCAATTGATTAAAGCTATCGCCAGGATGAGTTCCAAGACAAAAATGGATATTCCAGCATACGAAGGAAGTCTGGATGCAGAAGATTTGTTGGACTGGATCAGGGCTCTTGACACCTACTTCGATTATGAGGATATCAAAGAGGATAAAAAGGTAAGGCATGTTGTCACTAAGTTGAAAGGACATGCAACATCGTGGTGGGATGAGCTACAGGCAGATAAACGTTCCAAAGGAAAACAGAAAATTAAAAATTGGGATCGAATGATTGCTAAGATGAAGGCAAAATTCATCCCAAGGGATTATCATATCACATTGTTCAGGCGGATGTAGAACTTGAGGCAGAAGTTGATGACGGTGAAGGAATACACTGAAGAATTATACAAGCTCAATATCTTAGTAGGTCATCGGGAGAGCGATGATGAAAAGGTTGCTAGATACTTGAATGGTTTGAGATACGACATTTAGGATGAATTAAGCATGACGACCCTCAGAATGGTTGAAGATGCTTACCAGATGGCTCTGAAAGCAGAGGAGAAGTTGAGCCGTAAGCAAGGACAGCGAGGGCGAGGAAGAAGTCATCCCAGAGGCAAGGCAGTTGCCCAAGAGAAATATCAGAAGCCAAAGGAGGAATGGAAGAAACCTCAGGGTAAGATTGAAAGAGGTGGAACCTCACAGCGAGGACAGCCACAGGTTGAATTAAGAGGACAACATAATGAACCAAGAGGAGATTATGCTGATGCAAATACTTTTCCTCGAACCAGAGGTAGAGGAAGAGGCCGAGGTGGAGTGATCAGATGTTTTACATGTGGAAAAAATGGGCACAAATCATTTGAGTGTCCAGAGAAAAAGCAAGATGGAGGAGAAGCTCACATCCCTGAAGCGCAGAGGTGTGATGTTGAGAATGAAGACACCGAAAGTGGGAGGTCACTGACGATGCACAAAGTTATCTTAACACCTGAGAAGGAGGTGGAGGACACAACTCAAAGGACCAGACTTTTCCAAACCACGTGCAAGACCAATGACAGGAAGTGCAAGGTTATCGTGGACAGTGGGAGCACAGACAATCTCGTTTCGACCGAGATGGTAGAAAAGATGGAGCTGGAAACGACTGATCACCTGAGTCCATACAAAGTCTCGTGGCTACAGAAGGGACATCAGGTGAGTGTCACTAAACAATGTTTAGTTGAATTCAAGATGGGGGAATCTAAGGATAAGATTTTATGTGATGTCATTCCCATGGATGTATGTCATTTTTTATTGGGTAGACCATGGAAATATGACAAAAATGTGGTTCATGATGGGAGGATGAACACATACACCCTGGAGAAGGATGGGAGGACACACAGATTGCTTCTGATAAAGGATAAAGAAGTGAAACTGGAGCTAAGCAACACAATACTTTTCATGAGTGGGAAGGAACTTCTCACAGAGATGGAGAAGAAGGAATATCCACAATTCTTTGCGGTTAGGAAACCGAGGATTGTCCTGAATAGCACAAGAGTGGATGACTTTCCAGAAGAGATTCAGGAACTACTGGGAGAGTTCGTTGACATCATCATGGATAAACTACCTCATTTGTTTCCACAGATGAGGAGTGTGAGTCATCACATTGATCTCATACCCGGAGCCAGTTTGCCGAATAAAGCCGCGTACAGGTTGACGCCGCAGGAGAATGAAGAAGTCAAAAGGCAAGTGCAAGAACTGCTAGATAAAGGACTGGTTAGGGAAAGTTTGAGTCCATGTGTTGTTCCAACAGTGCTTAGTCTGAAGAAGGATGGAGGTTGGAGAATGTGCACTGACTCCAGAGCGATCAACAAAATTACCATCATGTAAAGATTTCCACTGCCGAGAATGGATGATCTGATGGATTTCCTGAGTGGGGCAATTTATTTCTCAAAGATAGATCTGAAGAGCGGATATCACCAGATTCGCATGAGGGAAGGTGATGAATGGAAGACAACATTCAAAACAAATGAAGGTTTGTACGAATGGTTGGTCATGCCGTTTGGTTTGACAAACGTGCCGAGCACATTCATGAGGCTGATGAATGAAGTCCTGAGGGAATTCATCGGGAAATTTGTAGTCATATATATGGATGATATATTGATCTATAGTAAGACAAAAGCTGAGAATTTGAAACATTTGGCCATTGTAATGAGAAAGCTATAGCAGGACAAGCTGTTGATCAATATGAATAAGTCTTCATTTATGCAGACAGATCTCATTTACTTGGGTTTTGTTATTTCGGAGAATGAGTTGAAGATGGATCCGATCAAAGTGGAAGTGATCAAGAATTGGCCATCACCAAGAAATGTTTTTGAGGTGAGAAGTTTCCATGGATTAGCTAGTTTCTACCGAAAATTCATCAGGAATTTTAGTGGGATTAGGGCAGCAATGATGGACACGGTGAAGAAGCGACACAAGTCTTTTCATTGGACAGCAGAGGCTGAGAAGAGCTTTAATCTGTTGAAGCAGAAGATAATGGAATGACCAGTGTTGGTGTTGCCAGACTTGAAGAATACATTTCATGTGAAATGTGATGGGAGCGGATATGCCATAGGAGCGGTCTTGTGTCAGGAGGACAGACCAGTTGCATATTTCGGTGAGAAACGGGATGAAGCAAAGCTGAAATACTCCATGTATGATAAAGATTTTTATGCTATGATACAGGCGCTGAAGAAGTGGAGGCATTATTTGATCCTGAAAGAATTTGTATTGTACAGCGATAATCATGCATTGCAGTTTGTGAGTCAAAAGGAGAAGTTGAATTAGAAGCATGCAAAATGGGTAGAGTACATGCGGAATTTCACGTTTGTGATAAAGCAAATTTCAGGAACTGCTAACAAAGTGGCTGATGGTTTGAGCAGAAAATTTTTGTTGCTGCAAGAGTTCCGAGTCAAAACATTGGGTTTTGAAAATCTCAGGGACATGTATGCTGGAGATGCAGACTTCGAAGAAGCATATGAAGCAGCTGAGAATCCGGTTCTCAGGGATCGGAGCCCATGGATAGACTACATGATCTAGGATGGATTGTTGTTCAGAGGCAATCAACTGTGTATTCCAAATTTCTCCATGAGGGAGAATTTGCTAAAGGAAAAACACAGCGGAGGCTTAGCAGGTCACTTTGGCCATGACAAAACATTCGCAAAGTTGGGCGAATCGTATTTTTGGCTAGGCATGCGAGCAGATGTCAAACAGTTTGTTGACAAGTGTCGAATTTGTCAACATTCGAAGGGAAGAAAGAAGAACACGGGTTTTTATCAGCCCTTGCCCATACCAGAGAGGCCATGGGAGGCAATTAGCATGGATTTTGTATTGGGTTTTCCGAGAATGCAGAGAGGGGTTGATTCCATCATTGTGGTGGTAGAAAGGTTTTCTAAGATGGCACATTTTATTCCATTCAAGAAGACCAATGATGTGACCCACATCACAAATTTGTTTTTCAAAGAGGTTGTTAGACTGCATGGATTGCCGAGAAGCATAGTCTCGGACAGGGATACAAAATTCATAGGTCATTTTTGGAGGACCTTATGGAAGAATCTGGGGACTAACTTGGCGTTTAGTTCAGCATATCATCTGTAGACGGACGGACAGACAGAAGTGGTCAACAGAAGTTTGGGGGAGTTGCTGAGAAGCTTGGTGACAGAGGACCATAGTAGCTGGGACAACATATTGCCACAGACAGAGTTTGCATACAATGATTCAGTGAATCGAAGTACAGGAAAAAGTCCATTTTAGATTGTGTATGGCACACAACCGAGGGGATTTTCTGAACTCAGGGAGTCAGAACAGACTGCGACTAGTAGTGCTAGTGTAGAAGAATTCAGTGAAGCGATGAAGGAACTTCACAGCAAGGTGAAGCAGTGACTGATAGACTCAAATCATGAGTACAAGAGCAGAGCAGATCAACATCGGAGAAAACTTCAGTTCGAAGTTGGGGATCTTGTTCTAGCACATCTCAGGAAGGAAAGATTACCAAGGGGAACATACAACAAGCTGAATATGAAAAAGATTGGGCCTTGCAGAGTCCTGAAGAAGTTTGGAGAAAACGCTTATGAAATTGAGTTGTCAGATGGCATCGAGATATCTCCAATATTTAATGTTTCAGATTTGTACCCATACAGGGCTAGAGAAGCATAGACTGGAACTGAGGAACCAGTGATCCAGTGGTAGAAGAAGATGCCAATAGCAGAAAATCCGCAGATGGAGTGCATACTGGACAAGCGAGTGGGAAAGAAGACCAGGCGAAAGCAATATTTCGAGTACCTGGTCAAATGCAAGAATCACCCAGTCAAAGATGCTAGCTGGGAGACAGAAGAAGAAATACAGAAGCATGGACAGACCATGCAGGATCTCATGGACAGGAGCCCATGAAAATTTTCAAGCTGAGGAGTATGATGTAGGAGCATCGAAAACACATCAAGCGAGCCAACGCATCAAGCGGGAGATAGCTGGATAAGCCAGCACACATTTTGAAATACTTTGGAAGTTGTTGCGTCGCTCTTTAATGAATTCATTTATAAAGAAGCGAACTTGTATTGTAAAGGGGACCTTGAGCTTTTAAGCTCACGTCCTTAGGTAGAGGAGGCATTTAAAATAGTTAATGTAAAGTAGATAAAATATTTAAGTCTAGATTTGATAGTCTAGAGTTCGAGAGAGAAAACGGATATAGACACCCTCCTTTATACATTGTAACATTATTCTGGATTATTCATTCAGGTGCAAGAATAGAAGAGCAAGCAGAGAACTGTGTAGAGAACATCCATGTACAGATATTGAGTTAATAGAAGAAAGCTTTGATTAATTTCCATGGTTATGTGTCTATTCTCTGTGTGTTGATATTATGCTCATGAATATTTTCTTCCTGTTATACATTTGCTTTTATATGTTGTATATGTGATTTCATGGTTGAATTGAAGTCTGAGAGGGTGAGTGAATGAGTTTCAATTGTTTCTCTAAGTGAACCAGAGGATTCCTGTAAGAAGTTCAGTTGAATTTGTCCACAAAGAGTGTGTGACTGCAGGGTTCAATTAGGGAAGACTCTTGTTCTCATTTCTTCGAAGTGCATATTTGGCACCGAAGCCGTGCAAGTCATGTGCAGGCTAGACAAAGTCTCAGGGTTGCGATTCTGAGCAAAAGGTTGAAAGACTGCTGCTGTAGGAGTACACAGGGTCGAAGGACTTCAACACTTAGAAGTTGTTGAAGATTTTCCACAAGGAGTGTGTGCAAGAAGTTCTCATAGGAATTGAGAAGTCGAGAACAAGCTCAGGAGAGATAGATCTTCGAAGTTCGTCAAAGGACAAGTGAGGAAGTTGTACCTTCGAGGTTGCAGGGACTACTGCAGGTTTGCGTGCAGGGTGATGAGGTCTTTGTGGAAGAACGGCTCGTCAGTTCGTGGATCGAACAGGGAAGAAAGAGGATGGTTGATACTCTTCGTGGCGAATCTGCGAGTTTTGGTAACTCGTTGGATCTCTTGGAGTTGCAGGAGGGTTACAGCGCAGCGTGGAGAAGCTCAAACTCTGAACAGATCAAATCCATTGATCCAATCCAATGGGAACCATTGGATTCATCACAAGATCAGCTATCGGATCATCGCAAGAAGGAAGCAGAAGATTTGGCCAAGGAAGTCGCGAGAGTGCGAGGTGTGACATTCCGACAGCCACGTAAGCAGTGTGGGACACAGGGAATAGTGGAAGATAGGTGGCAGGTCATCGGAAATCCAGCACCTCGGCCTTTGGGAGTCGAGGTAGAAGTCGTTTGAGCTCACGAGTGGCGAAGTCACGAGGGATTGAAGTCATGATAGCGGAGTAAGAAAAGTTAGCAATTGACTGACATCTCGAGTCTCGGGGATTCGAGATCCCATAACTCAACTTTGAACTCACGAAACTGCGAGTTTCAATTTCTCGGATAAATAGAAGGAGGGGAAGTCGCGCGAAAGAACTGTGGGTGTAGATCTTCCGATTGGAAGATATAAGAGCATTGGCGCTCTTCAAGCCTGAGAGAAAGAAGGTCTTGGTGAGAGCAGGCGTGCCAGCGAGGGTAGGTCTGCATCAAGAAACAACATCCTTCGACCTCGTGACTCCTGATTACTGAGGTCCTGGAATCATCTGTCGACTCTTGATTATTTGTGGTGATGCCTACGGTTTCCCTCTAACCTGAGATGTAGATCATTTCTTACTTGGAAGGATTTCTAGGTAGACAAAGGTGGCACCCCATCTTGATTTGGGCCATCCATCTAGGCAAGCTCCTCGCATTGGAGCCAGAGGGGTGAGCTTTGGGATTTCCATGGATCTTGGAGAATGATCTATTGCATTGATTCAACCCCTACATTGGTAAATCTGTCCGCAAATTTGTTTGCACTTCACCTAATGTGTGAGGGGGTTAGAGTTAGAGAAGGTCTGAGAAGAGCCTGGAAGCTATGGAGAGGGCCAAGGAGGTGCCAACTGGGAGTGATTTTCCCTGGATCTCTGCCATTCATGATTTTTGTTGCAAAGTCTATTATGATTTTGGAGTCTCCTTCAATAATCAGACAGGTGAGGTTTTGATCTAGGGCCATTTCCACCCCTTTGACGAGACCTCATATTTTTGCTAAATTGTTCTTGTCATATCCGAGATTTCTTGTAGTGAGGCTTTGAATTTGGCCCAAGTTGTTTCTTATGATCGCTCCATAGCTTGAGTGTCCTGGATTTCCTTTTTATGTGCCATAAAAATTGACCTTATGGAATCCTGGCAGGGGGGAACCACTTAGAGGGACTGAGGGCTTTTGAAATTAGAGGGGGTTACTGAGGAGGGGTGGAGTGTGCAAATGAGAATCCCCTGGAGTTGAGGAGCGAGAGCTCACCTGGGTCAGTGGGGAAGTCTGAACCTTGATCCATAAATGTAGTTGAAGAGTTTCCTGAAGGTAAAGGAGGATTGTATTTCAGAAGAGGGTAGGAGGAGATGGCTAGGAATGAAAGATACTTTTGTTCCTCTCTTTCCATAGTTGCCACACTATGAATATTGGTAAGATTTTCCAGGCTCTGTTAAATATATGACTTTTGAAGGGACTAGATCCCTAATCCCCGATGGTACTTATGATACTATTTTTAACTTGTTTGGTTCTTCTCATCAGATGAGTGGGCTAGTTCTATATGTTCTCACTGAGTAGACAATTATTTAGGAGGTGCTCCATGGTTTCATCCTAGAGATGACAGAGATGGTAGATCGAGGGGCCAATGAAACCTCATCTTTGGAGATTATCCCAGGTTAAGATCTTGTTGTGTAGTAGAAGTCAGAGGAAAGTAGATATTTTGGGCTAGAGTTTTGAGTTCCATATTGTTGTCCAGATGTTGTCTTTCTTAAGGTTATGGAAGTTCTCCTGAAGAGTGTATCCCACCTTGAGAGTGAAGCTTCCATGAGGTGTGTATTCCCATTAGAGAATGTTTTGGTTTGTGCTTTTCCTGATTTACCTTTGGATTGTAGCTTGTTTCCAGTGCTACAGGTCACAGTTCATTTCCAGTTGAAGTTCTTGATGAGTTGATTTCTAGCTTCGCTAGGGAAAGCTGCTCGGGGTTTTTGTCCACATATCTACCACTTTGAGAGTGGCAATATCTTGAATGTGATTTTCGTAGGATTGTAGATTTTATTCCAGTCGTAGGGGTGGAATTTGCTGTTAGGAATCCATCCAGAATAGGGCACTCTGACCATTGTGAATTTCCTAGAAAGCATGTTCGTGTATGAGTGGTCGATTTTTCCAGGCCGCATTCGAGATGTTCAAGCCCTAAATTTCCCCCTGCATTCTTATAAGTTGAATTTGGTGCGTATTTGGGGCATATTTGCATTTCGAGATTTTTTATCAGAGCTCTATTGGAGTTTTGAGACATCTCCACCAAATTCTTGCTCCCATGGTGCTATTTAATTTACCAGGGTTCCAGAGGCCCAGACCACCTGAAGATATAGGCTAGCAGACTTTGTCCCAGCTGACTAAGGCCCATTTTTTGTTCAGGCTGTGTCCATGCCATAGAAAGTTTCTTTTCATGTTCCTTATTTTCTTTATTACTGATTGGGGGGGAACTAGGCATGAGAAGAGGTAGATTGGGATGGCTTGGAGGACTGACTTTAAGAGAACAATTCTAGATGGAAGGTTGAGGGAGCGAAAGGTCTAGTTGTTGAGACGGTTGGTGATGGAGAGTAGGATAGAGTCCCATGAAATGTTTCTGGCTACTAAGTCAGAAAGAGGGAGTCCTAGGTATTGAGAGGTCAGAATGTAGACATGGGTATTCAAAATTTGAGAAAGGTGTTGTTGGATTGCCACATGAGTATTGAAAAAGAAGAGCTATGATTTGGCCAGATTAAAGGTGGTGCCATAGGCTTCATTGAAATCAGAGAGGATGGAGCTTAGTTTGTTTTCTTCTTGTGTGGTGGGGGTATTTATTAGTAGCGTGTCATCGGCAAATTGGCTATGGAAGACTGGTAGTTGTAATCCTTGAAGAGGGAGGCCTTGGAGGGATCTATTTTGAATTGAGGCCTTGATATAGCGTCCTAGTCCTTCATCCATTATGACAAAAAGAAAAGGGGAGAGAGGGTCTCCTTACATTATCCCTCTTCAGGGAAAGAAGGGTTGAGAGGGGACAACATTGACGAGGATTGAGAAGAAGGTTGAGGAAATGAGGTTCATTATCTAGGAGACCCAATCCCTATTGAAACTGAAAGCTGATAGGAGGACATTCATATATTGCCAGCTTAATTTGTCAAATGATTTTGAAAGGTCAAGTTTTAGAAGCATACCTAGAGTGTGGGTAATTTTGAGCGAGTGAATGATTTCATGGACAAGAATGACACTATCCATGATTTTCCTTTCTTCGAAATATCCTGATTTCTCCTTGGAGATGATGAAGGGTAGAATAGGCTTGAGTCTTAGAGCTATGACCTTGGAAATGATTTTGTAGGTCACGTTGGAAAGAGCTATAGGTCTGAAGTTCCTTGGTTTTGTGACTCTTTCTTCTTTGGGTATTAGGGTGAGGAAAGTGGCATTTAGTGATGGAAGAACTTTTCCAGAGTTGCGTGATTCCTCCACCAGCTGCCACACTTCCTCCCTTAACATTGGCCAACAGGAGTGGAAGAAGTCTGTTGTGAAACCATATGGACTTGGAGCCTTGCCTATGGGTAACTACTGAATAGCATGATCCACTTATGCTTGTGTTATTGGTGTCATGAGAGCCTCATTTTGTTCTTGGGTGATTATACTTGGGATGTTTTGGATCACCCACTCTATTGCTGAGGTTTGATCCACCTGGGATTCTCAGAGGAGATACTCATAGAGGTCTGTCAGCTCATGCCTTATTTCCTGATGATTTAATAGGGTGTTTCCTTGTGATTCATCCATCTTTGTGATTTGATTGACGAGGCATATGTGGATCATATAACGGTGGAATAATTTGGTGTTCTTCTCTCCTTCGTTGAGCCATTGAACCCAAGATTTATGTCTCCACAGGATCTCTTCTTGCTTGTGTCTTTCTTCTAGTTTCATTTTGTTCACATTCCTCCTACTACTGGGTGATTGTGTGTCCTACTTGAATAATTTGTGCCTGGAGGTTCTCTAGTTTTTTTTCCAGTAATTTCCTCTCCCGAAAAATGTTCCCAAAGACCTCTTTATTCCATTTGTGCACTTATTGTTTAAAATGTTTGAGTTTTTACTGGAAGCAATACATTTTTGTGCCCATCTTTGTTTCCGGAGTGCTCCACTAGTGATGGGCTAACTCCTGGAAATTTGGATGGGAGAGCCAAAATTTTTCAAATATTAAGGGTTTCAACTTGTGGTTGGAAATAGTGTTAACCTAGAGCTGAACCAACCAGTTGTCCGAACCTGCCTTCAGGAGGATGTTGGAATATACTAGGGGACCTTCCAAGAGAAGAGTTTCTGAGATGAGGAAGTAATCAAGCCTGCATTCTATTTGTAGGTGTCTTGATGTTTTGTTGGTCTAGGTGTAGGTGCCATTGTTGTTCTCAATGTTTACCAGTCTGAGGTTCTCTATGAGTTCTTGGAATTTTGAGCGATCCTGCTCCAGGTGCTTTTTCCCCCTCGCTTTTCCTCAATCATGAGAATCATGTTGAATTCGCTCCCTATTATCCATCGCTTTACCTCTATTAAGGAACCTAGGTAAGCCATGTTTTGAAGAAAGAGGTATGTGTCTTGGTTGTTCTGCGTTCCAAAGGCATTTGTGATCATTCCTTCCTTGCCCGAGTCGATGGTTCTGTAGTGCGTTGTGATGGTACACAGAGTGGAGAAGCCTTGATCAAGGGTGACTGTTGCAAGATTCCATAGGATGGCCTGGCCTCCTGAAGCCCATTTTGAGTACATTTGATAGGATACACAATTACTCCATCATCTTTTGATGATATCTTCTACAGTTTTCCCTGCACATTTTGTCTCTTGTATCAGGAATATATCAGGGTCTTCCATTTTGATGCAGTTTCAAAGAATCTTTATTTGGATCTTCCATTTAGGCCTATGATATTCCAGGTGAGGATTTTTCTAGTTAACAATTAGGTGGGTGGGAAAAGGAGCTCTCTGAGATCTTGTGAATCTGTCTTGAGTTGATCATATAGTTTCCCACTTCCTTTATTAGCTGTTGAGCCGATTTTCTGGCTCATCAGTTGTTTTCTTTTGGGTGTTTTCTTAGATCTCGGTTTGGGTCTATGTTGATCCCCAACCTTGATGTAGCCCCTGATGATGAGTCCATAAATACATTGTGAACTTTTTTGAGTTGGTCCTCTGGTAAGGTTTGAAGATCCTTTTTGTTGAGTGCTTCTTCTAACCTATCTAGGTCAATTTCTACTAGGTCCTACTCATCCATTTCCATGACTGTGTCTTCCTCTCTTTCTGGCTACTTCCCTGAGACTGGGTGAGTTTGCGAATCTTCTTGGTTTGCTAGGGTTTGATACTCTTTTGATGATTGGTCTTCCTTATGCTTGTTGGGATATTTCCCTGTGGCCTTGTGGGGGTTTTCCACTTCTTCTGCCTCTGGGAGGTGGTTGAGGGCTTCAAAAGAATTATTATTTGGGTTCTTTTTTCCATTGTTGGCAGTGGGCTTATTCTGCGCTTGTCTCCTTCGATTTTTCACCTAGGTAAATCCTTCCTTTGTTTTCTTCTTAGATTCCCTTTTTGGGGGCGGTGTTAAGAGGGAATTCTCTGAAAAGGTGTCCATGTTCATGGCATTTTTCACATCTGAAATGAATGTCTTCATAGTCTATGGTTTGGGCCCATTCCTCGTCTTGGTATTCTAAGGTGATTGTACCTAGCAGATCTTTAGAGATGTTATTATAGACACGGATCCTTGCATAAGAGGTGTATTTTCTCTGTTTGGTAGCTTCAAAAGATTTGACATATTTACCTAGGGTGTTTCCTATGCCTAGTAAAATTTCTTCTAACCAGAACTCTTGAGGTAGGGAATAGAGGTAAATCCATACCAATGTGTATGCAAAGTTTTCCTTTTCTGAGCAGAAGCGGTCTGTCCAGAAGCAGAGGTAAAGGCCAGCCGAATTGTAGAAATATAGTCCCCCTTCAAAGATCTTTTCCTTGTCTTCAAGGTTGTAGAATATTATTGTAAAGAAACCTTTGGAGCTCAGCTGGAGCTCATAGTCTCCCTTGGGGTTCCACCATGCCTTGATCCAGTGAGTTAGGTCATTTTTTGAGGGCCAAAGACCTAGGAATTTTCCTATGATGGCATGGTATCTCATGAACTGCGTGTGTTCCCCTGTCCTGGTGGTTTTGATGACGTATTTGGGCACAACCGGGGCTTGGGGGATACATTTTCCGAGTATCCAGGCTCGAGCTGTTTTTGGATGCAAGGACTCAACATCCATGTTCGAGTCTTTGCTAATATTCGTCTCTTCTTGCAGATATTGGTCTCGTAGGTGCAATGGCGTATCAAAGGACGATCTACGCGCCCGTGAGTTCTCTAGATCATTGGCGGTAGCGTTTCGGTAAGAGGGGGTTTTCTCCCCCCCTTCTGTTTCCATTCTTCTATGACGATGAGTACCATTGTGAAAAGGCGATCATAGGTGTGCAGAGGAGTTTAGACGTGGTTAGGGTAGGAGGGTTGCTGGTGCATGTGAACCCTAATCTTACAAAGCTCTTTTTCGATTGTTCAAATACTCTCTTTTTTGTCGAATCTATATATTGCTATCCTCTTCTCCTCTCTTTACTTGCAAGGGCTAACTTCACCATGTTGTTTTGTAAAGCTCACAACCGCACACACCTTATGCATAATACAATATTTAATACTAATATTATAGGATAGATATCATTAATTTTTTCTTTATAGTTTATTTATTAATATTAATATAAAATAGTAGATACAAGTATATATTCATTTTAACTCTATAGTTAAGAAGGATCAATTTCTAGGTACAAAGCTTTATTATCATAAACAAAATCAAAATTCCAAAATTCCAAATTTACATTTAAATACACTAAAAATAATATTAAATAAAATTTAAATAATGTTTATACTATTCTTTAAGTAAAAAGTGTTATAGCATTATATAAATTACTATAAATCTTAGTACAATGTTATAATATTATTTAAATTGTCCGCCAACCCATTATAAATATGACGGAATTGTTGGGTGCAAAATGTATATGACAGAATTGTTGGGTGCAAGATGTATATCACAGAACACCCAGGGACATGAAAAAAATAAATACGAATAATTAATTGAATAAAATTTAACAAAACATTATAACAATATTAATAATGAATCACACCAACCCTTAACATGGTTGGATTTTTTGTCCCCACAGGTTTCATACTGGTAACTTTTTAACATGGAGTAGCTTAAAAACACACTCCGTCTCCGATTGTCCTACACCTAGGGGACAATTCAATATTTAATATTAATATTATAGGATAGATATAATTAATTTTACTTTACAATTTATTTATTAATATTAATATAAAATAGTATATACAAGTATATATCCATTTTCATTGTAGAGTCAAGAAGGATCAATTTCTAGTTACAAACCTTTATTATCATAAAAAAAATCAAAATTCCAAAATTCGAAATTTACATTTAAAAATATTAAAAATAATGTTGAATAGAATTTAAGTAATTGTTTATACTATTATTTAAGTAAAAGGTGTTATAGCATTATATAAATTACTATAAATCTTGGTGCAATGTTATAATATTCTATAAATTACTAAATCTCATGTCGGGGTGACTCGTGATACATAAACATGAGTATCAATGTGAACTCGGCCAACATGCTCATGGTGTCACATCTATTTTATTCTACTATATTTTTATAAGTATATGACAAAATTGTTGAGTGCAAAATGTATATGATGGAAGTGTTGGGTGCAAGATGTATATCACGGAACAAACAGACATGAAAAATGAGAAATAAAAATAAAAATGAATAATTAATTGAATAAAATTTAACAAAACGTTATCACAATATTAATAATGAATATTATATTTAATATTAATATTATAGGATATATATCATTAACTTTTACTTTATAATTAATTTATTAATATTAATATAAAATAGTATATACAAGTATATATCCATTTTAACTCTAGAGTCAAGAATGATCAATTTCTAGGTACAAACCTTTATTATCATAAATAAAATCAAAATTGCAAAATTCCAAATTTACATTTAAATACATTAGAAATAACATTGAATACAATTTAAATAATTGTTTATATTGTTTTTTAAGTAAAAAGTGTTATAGCATTATATAAATTACTATAAATCTTGGTACAATGTTATATATTCTATAAATTACTAAATCTCATGTTGTTGTTGGTCATACTAGTGATACATAAGCATGACTATAAATGTGAACCAGCGGGTCGTCCAACCCGATTTTATTCTACTATATTTTTATTCGTATATGATAGAATTCTTGGGTACAAAATGTATATGACGGAAGTGTTGGGTGCAAGATGTATATCAAGGAACAAGTTGGGCATTAAAAATGAAAAATAAAAAATAAATATAAATAATTAATTGATCACAATATTAATAATGAATAAGATATTTAATATTTATTTTTTTTAAATAAAAAGGCAGGTCCTATTATATTAATATTGCAAAATTACAGAGTTCTATTGAAGTGTCAGTTGTCCCACCTGGAAAGGAAACAGAGACAGCTAGCCATTCCATGCTAGCTTCCAAACTCAAAGTGTTAGTCTGCCACCCCGCCCAAAGGAAACCAAGATGCATGGCCAACCTTAGTATTAGTTTGTTCATTATTATACTACCGCTATCATTACTATAAGCTAAATGAGCTACAACTCTGGTTTGCATCAAAAGAAAAGAGTTTATAACAGTA
This sequence comes from Picea glauca, assembly GCA_000966675.3. NCBI lineage: Eukaryota > Viridiplantae > Streptophyta > Pinopsida > Pinales > Pinaceae > Picea > Picea glauca. Next base: position 1,042,328 of record JZKD02S0154676.1, on the reverse strand, counting down.
AAAAAATAGGAAAACCTCTTAGTCCGTGTCCTTGTGGTTGTCTTTCTCCTTGCCGTGTCTGACTGGAATAGCGTAGACCTGTGCATAGGTGGGGCATTGGCACCTTGGGGTGGCGCTGGGGTAGGCGGCGTAAAGCATATCCAGGCATTGATTGATGCGAATGGCTTTGAAAATTTGGTCATCCACCATGCTGCGTACATGGAAGATTAATTTCAGGTGCTCCGGGTGAAGAAGTGGTGGTTGGTCCTGCGAGTTCTGCAGAATGGAGGAGGGGAGAGCTTCCATCTGTGCACTAGCCTCCTTCTAGTGCTCTCGCTGCCCACTTTGCTTCTTCATTTCCTCAAGAGGTTCCCCGGTTGTGATACAAATGTTTTCTTCTATTCCTTCCTGTATCTCTTCCTCTACAAAGAAAGGTGTAAAATCCTCAGCTGGAGTGGCTCTGGGACCGTGTTCAGTTCTTGGAAAAAGAGTCATGATGTCCATTCTGAAACAAGCGGGGGGATCCCAATTGTTCAGAACCGTGAAGATGAGGCTATCTGAGTAATTATGGATGGATTCCTTTGGAGGAATCTCCTCGACATACACCATGGGAGGAGTCCCAATTCCTCTGGACTTCTTGGGTCTCCTTCTCTTAGCTAGAGTTAGTGCTCTCTGACATTTATTTTTCCTTTTCCTTCGCGAGTCGGCCGCATACCACCCTACGCCTCTGCGAGGCCGCCCCCTTTCTCATGGCATGCTTAGAGATAGAACTATTGCTGGAATGCCCACTGTCAGGTTGTCTCTGTTCGGCTCTTCAACCTATGGCCATTAAGACTGTGGTCTTAGTGCTCTGGTCGGCCATTCTCCTCATGCGAGTGAGAGGCCTCATCGTATGGTAAAGTCCGCTTAGGTTTGTACCCATCATAAATGGCGAGGAGATGGAATTTGGTGGCCACCATTAATGGCCCCTCCTGATGCTGCTCCATGTGTTCTTCCCTCTCCGTGTGGCACCCCATCCGGGGAATAAGATATTTAATATTAATATAATAGGATAGATATCATTAATTTTACTTTATAGTTAATTTATTAATATTAATATAAAATAGTATGTACAAGTATATATCCATTTTAACTCTAGAGTCAAGAAGAATCAATTTCTAGGTACAAACCTTTATTATCATAAACAAAATCAAAATTCCAAAATTCCAAATTGACATTTAAAAACATTAAAAATAATATTGAATCAAATTTAAATAATTGTTTATACTATTCTTTAAGTAAAAAGTGTTATAGCATTATATAAATTATTATAAATCTTGGTACAATGTTATAATACTCTATAAATTACTAAATCTCATGTTGCGGTAGGTGGAGGCACAATGTGACGGAAGTGTTGGGTGCAAGATGTATATCACAGAACACACTAGATGTGAAAAATGAAGAATAAAAAAAAACTCTAATAAAATTTAACAAAACATGATCACAATATTAATAATGAAAATGATACTTAATATTAATATTATATGATAGATATATTTAATTTACTTTATAGTTTATTAATTAATATAAATATAAAATAGTATATACAGGTATATATCTATTTTAACTCTAAATTCAAGAAGGATCAATTTGTAAGTACAAACCTTTATTATCATAAACAAAATCAAAATTACAAGATTACAAATTTACATTTAAATACATTAACAATAATATTGAATAAAATTTAAATAATTGTTTATACTATTATTTAGGTAAAAAGTGTTATAGCATTATATAAATTACTATAAATGTTGTTATAATGTTATAATATTCTATAAATTACTATATTTTTATAAGTATATGATGGAATTCTTGGGTACAAAATGTATATGACGAAAGTGTTGGGTACAAGATGTATATCACTGAACAGAGGGACATGAAAAATAAAAAATAAAAAATAAATATGAATAATTAATTGAATAAAATTTAACAAAACATTATCACAATATTAATAATGAATACGATATTTAATATTAATATTATAAGATAGATATCATTAGTTTATTTTATAGTTTATTAATTAATATTAATATAAAGTAGTATATACAAGTATATATCCATTTTAACTATAAAGTTAAGAAGGATCAATTTGTAGGTACAAACCTTTATTATCATAAACAAAATCAAAATTCTAAAATTCCAAATTTATATTTAAATACATTAAAAATAATATTGAATAAAATTTAAATAATTGTTTATATTATTATTTAAGTAAAAAGTGTTATAGCATTATATAAATTACTATAAATCTTGATACAATGTTATAAAATTCTATAAATTACTAAATCTCATGTTGCAGTCACTCTTCTACTATATTTTTATAAGTATATGGCCAAATTCTTGGGTGCAAAATGTATATGACGGAAGTGTTGGGTCCAATAAAAAATGAAAAATGAAAAAACAAATATGAATAATTAATTGAATAAAATTTAACAAAACATTATCACAATATTAGTAATGAATAGGATATTGAATATTAATATTATAGGATAGATATCATTAATTTTACGTTATAGTTTATTTATTAATATTAATATAAAATAATATATACAATTATATATCCATTTTAGCTCTAGTGTCAAGAATGATCAATTTCTAGGTACAAATCTTTATTATTATAAAAAAAATCAAAATTCCAAAATTCCATTTAAATACATTAAAAATAATATTGAATAAAACTTAAATAATTGTTTATACTATTATTTAAGTAAAAAACGTTATAGCATTATATAAATTACTATAAATTTTGTTACAATGTTATAATATTCTATAAATTACTATATTTTTATAAGTATATGATAGAATTGTTGGGTGCAAGATGTATATAACAGAGGAACATGAAAAATGAAAAATAAAAAATAAATATGAATAATTAATTGAATAAAATTTAACAAAACATTGTCACAATATTAATAATGAATATGATATTTAATATTTATTTATTTTTTAGTAAAAAAGGTGGAACCTCCTATATTAAGTTATCGAAGAAACTTTGACAAAATGTACAGAGATATAGGTCTGAGTCACCAAATGTGTTGTCGTTTACCGGAAACCGACATAGTTTGGAGAACATGTAACAGTAGCATGATAAAACAAAGAAACAAAATAGCATATGTCCTGCCGAGAGGAAACCAAGACAAATGGCTATAGTCCAAGTGAACATGTAACAGTAGCATGATAAAGCTATGAAACAAAATAGCATAGAAGACCTAGATACCCGGTGACCTGTCGCCCTTGCTTGTCTACCACGTGGACCCAGTCGGGATGAAAAATGCCTGCATGCAGAGAGGGCACTTTCTCTTTGGTGGAGCATTGGAGTACGCATCAAGGAGAAGGTCCAGACGCTGGTCCATGAGAAGGGCTCTATGCTCCAAGTTTTCCATGTGGCTTGGGAGTTCGAACACACAAGCCAAATGCTCTACACAAGGGAAAGAACATGCAAGCCATTACCCACGTTGTTGAGGGATACATCCACGATCGCTCCATCTCTAGCTTCAAGATCCATTACCTCTGCACCAGTCGCTTCTTCCTTCCTTGCTAAGATATCCTTGTCCACGTTCTCTTCGGCTCTGGTTTTATCCCAGGTTTCTTCCTCGAACGTTGCCTGCATAGCATGGCTGGTGGGGCTGTAGTCACCCAGCCATGGAATTTCCTCGACAATGCACCCAGGGATTTCATCTGCGAGATCAATTTTAGGTGTTCTTCCATTTTAGTAGTTCGCCTCCATGTATTGGGGTTCTGGGGTGGTCACCAAGGCCTCCATGAACATAATTTCTTCCACGTAACAGGTGGGAAACGCATCCGCAACACCATCCTCCTTCCTGTCTCTAGGTTTAATTGTCATGGTCTCACTGCTGCAACCGACCCCCGTCTCCACAATGATGGCATGAAGAGTCAATTGTTCAGCTCGAGCCTTCTTTCGGAGAATGGAGGTCGCCATCGACAGAGCATGCTCCAGCTTCTCCTTCCTTTGTCGTTGCATCTTATGGCTGTACCAGGCCGAGCCACGATGAGGCCTGCCTCACTTTCTGGTCATAATTGCCAGGGAATAGACAACGATACAGTGAGGATGCAGCGAGATGGGAGTAAGCTAGGACGAGAAGGATATACATCTGCACCAGAGCTCCCAGACGATGAGGAGAGTCGAAGAGAGAGGAGACCCACTCTGTCTAGGCACATGAAAAAATAAATTGCCAAAGGATGAAGTCACCTAGCCATCCATAAACCCTGTCATGCTAAGTGCGCTATGAGTGAGAGTGTTCGCATGAGGGAGGTGTCCCTCCACCGTATATCTGTTTTTATGGTTGTCTACCATCGTAAATGCAGGACGAGTGGGTGGCGGCCATCAACATTTATGCTATGGCTTAGTGCTACGCCCGGTGGTGTCAAGGAACTGTCGCGTGTCACCCCATCCAGGGCAATATGATATTTAATATTAATATTATAAGATACATATCATTAATTTATTTTATAGTTTATTTATTAATATTAATATAAAATAGTATATACAAGTATATATCCATTTTAGGTCTAGATTCAAGAAGGATCAATTTCTAGGTACAAACCTTTATTATCATAAACAAAATCAAAATTCCAAAATTCAAAATTTACATTAAAAATAATATTGAATAAAATTTAAATAATTGTTTATACTATTCTTTATGTAAAAATTGTTCTAGCATTATATAAATTACTATAAATCTTGGTACAATGTTATAATATTATATAAATTATTAAATATCATGTTACAGTCTCGACTCATGGTACATAAACATGATTATAAATGTGAACCCAGGAGTGCGAGTTCAGTGTCACATCTATTTTATTCTACTATATTTTTATAAGTATATGACATAATTGTTCGGTGCAAAATGTATATGACTAAAGTGTTGGTTGCAAGATGTATATCACAACAGGCGGGACACAAAAAATAAAAAATAAAAATAAATATGAATAAGTAATTGAATAAAATTTAAGAAAACATTATCACAATATTAATAATGAGTAAGATATTTAATATTAATATTATAGGATAGATATAATTAATTTTACTTTATAGTTTATTTATTAATTTAAATTAAAATGGTATGTACAAGTATATATTCATTTTAAGTCTAGAGTTAAGAATGATCAATTTCTAGGTATAAACCTTTATTATCATAAACAACATCAAAATTTCAAAATTAAAAATTTACATTTCAAAACATTAAAAATAATATTGAATAAAATTTAAATAATTGTTGATACTATTATTTTAGTAAAAAGTGTTATAGCATTATATAAATTACTATAAATCTTGGTACAATATTATAATATACTATAAATTACTAAATCTCATGTTGCGGGTAGGACTTGTGATACATAAGCATGACTATAAATGTGAACCCGCGAATATGTATATCACAGAAGAAGCTGGACATGAAAAATGAAAAATAAAAATAAATATGAATAATTAATTGAATAAAATTTATCAAAACATTATGAAAATATTAATAATGAATACTATATTTAATATTTTTTTTTGTTTGTTAATTTGTGTGAAACCTGTTGGCTACGCGACCGCGACTCGGGGATTGCACCCGGCCTCAGGGATTGCACCCGGCCTCAGCCACACCAACCCTTAACATGGTTCAACACACTCAGTCACCGACTATCCTACACCTCGTGGACAATACTATATTTAATATTAATATTATAGGATTGATATCATTAATTTTACTTTATAGTTTATTTATCAATATTAATTTAAAATAGTATATACAAGTATATATTACTTTTAACTATAGAGTCAAGAAGCATTAATTTATAGGTACAAACTTTTATTATCATAAACAAAATCAAAATTCCAAAATTCCAAATTTACATTTAAAAACAATAAAAATAATATTGAATAAAATTTAAATAATTGTTTATACTATTCTTTAAGTAAAAAGTGTTATAGCATTATATAAATTATTATAAATCTTGGTACAATGGTATAATATTCTATAAATTACTAAATCTCATGGTGTGGTAAGTCGGACTAGTGATACATAAGCATGACTATAAATGTGAACCTGTGAACCCCCGAGTCCACCCTCTGACCCTTTCATATCTATTTTATTCTATTATATTTTTATAAATATATGGCATAATTGTTGGGTGCAAAATGTATATGATGTAAGTGTCGGGTGCAAGATGTATATCACAAAACAGATTAGACATGAAAAATGAAAAAAAAAATGAATAATTAATTGAATAAACATTGTCACATATTAGTAATGAATACCATATTTAATATTAATATTATATTATATATATCATTAATTTTACTTTATAGTTTATTTACTAATATTAATAAAAAATAGTATATACAAGTATATATCCATTTTAACTCTAGAATCAAGAAGGATCAATAGGTATAAATCTTTATTATCATAAACCAAATAAAAATTTCAAAATTCCAAATTTACATTTAAATACATTAAAAATAATATTGAATAAAATTTAAATAATTGTTTATACTATTCTTTAAGTAAAAAATGTTATAGCATTATATAAATTCATATAAATCGTGTTACAATGTTATAATATTCTATAATTTACTATATTTATATATGATAGAATTGTTGGGTGCAAAATGTGTATGACAGAAGTGTTGGCTGCAAGATGTATATCAAGGAATAGAGGGACATGAAAAATGAAAAATAAAAAATAAATATGAATAATTAATTGAATAAATTTAACAAAACATTATCAC
>JZKD02S0154676.1:1007289-1029781 GCA_000966675.3 Picea glauca | reverse complement strand
TCTATGTTAAGGAAAATATTGATATATAAATATGAAATATTGTTTGATATAAATAAATATCACTCAATGAAATTTTTATTTGTGAAACAATGTCTACTCTCTCGTTTGCCTACATGGTATCAAATCCAATACGGGAACACTAGAAGGCTACACTAGTTGTAACTCCTATTTTATGATTTTTTGTGTACATAGAGATCCAATGGTCCAAGTTATTATAAATGGGCATAGTGAAAGTAGTTATCTGTTCTTTTGTTTGGTCCATCTCATGACGTTGTTGGATATAGTATGTTGAATCTGTTTGAATTGTTGGTGTCGTCCTAGTGTGTGATGGTTGGTGTTGTGTTTATGGCCATGTTTGAGCCACATTTACATGGAGGCCAAATTTTGATCTAGATTGAATGTATGTGACTCAATATACTTTAGCGTGCAGCTGGAGCTTATACAGATCTTGTTGAAAAATAAATTAAAGATAGTTGGTATTTATGCATTGTACATGATAATTGTTGGTTGATTTTCTAGTGAGATATGATTTATTTGACTATGGCTCATGTTGTGTGCCTATCAAAGTCAAGAATTGAGAATCGATATACTCATGCTCGACTTGCTACCCATGAGCACACCCATGAGTGTGATACCTACATAGATCTATTGCATATAAATGTTGGATAAAGTGAGATGAGAAGCAATAGGTTGTGTGAAAAAGGAGGGAATCTATTGCAGTTGTGTAAAACATTATTATTAGAATCACATCTTGCACTTATGTTTGGACTTTAGGATTTCATAAAATCAAAGAAACATCCAAATGAAAGAAAATGTTTTCATTAAGCTGGCATGTCCACTAGAATGGTGCTCTTGAGCAGATCTACCTTGTTTTGTAAAGTGCATTTTGGTATGCTTCTCATGGAAGCAATATAGCCAAGGGCTATAAGACGTTGTCCTATCTTTATTTTGATGCCTAAAAAGAAAGGTTCTATTCGATTTATGATTGATTTTATCATGGAAAGGGTTTTTGTTGCAGTATATAAAATAAATTAAAAAGTTGTTGTTACCCCTATTAAGTGTGTCAAACTATTGATACAAAACTAGGGTGAAATGTTGAATTCTAGGCATCTTTCTAACCATATAAAGGATTTGAGAATTATTTTGGTAGTGAAATATAGGATGAAGGTTTTATTGTCTTGTGGAGAGGACCTTCGAGGTCATAGAACCAAGAACTCAATCCTAAGTGACATGTCAGTTGGATTGAAGTTCATATTTTTTCCTCTAATGTGGAAAGTCAACTCTGCATTATGATTCACAACAAATGACCTTAGAATGGAACCTTATTGAGGTAAAAAGAAAATAAGTCTTATATGATTCTATAGGAAAGGTTATTTTATTAGTTGATATGTTTGGTGATATCATGGTTAGATCATTATATCTATTATTCCTTGTACATGATTATGTAGACTTCTGATGGAGTTGGGGAAAGTTTCTTGGATTCAATGATGTTAACTTAATTATTGATCTTAGATAACTCAAGAAGTGTAGTGGTTTTTTTAGAATTAGATGCTCTAAGAAATCATAGGTGAATATGGAAATCCAAGACAAATATTGGATAATGATGCTAAAGATGTAGATGTCCAAGATGCAAATGTAGATTCCAAGAATGTGAATAGGTGCAAAGGAAAAATGAGGTATATGGTATTTTTTTCATATGTATCATTATATCTTACCGAAATTTTGTATCATTGCATGATAAATTTGTAATGTATAAGTCATTCCTTGGTCTAATTTATAAGGTGTGTTGTAGCTAAAATAAAAAATACAACAAGATGTTTTTTCTCAACCAATTGTTACTTGGTGAAAGACAATATGAGGAATATTTTGTGCCACAAGAAATCACATTAGAAGGTGCATAGAGTGTAATATTGACTTGGACACATACTTTATCTAGATTGTTTTCCTAGAGAACTAGTAAACACCATGGTTGGGTACCTAGGTGTCTTGGTAGATGGAAATATGTCAATATGATGACTAATTGCTCAATCTTTAAAGAGTGGTTGATGTTAGGACCTAGAGTATAACAAATTCATAGTCAAAGTATGGTGTACCATTGTTCAACCCAATGTTACTATTGCTTCCCAATTGGTGTGTTTCTTGAGATGGCAGTCTTATAAGTGAATGGAGGAGCATGTACACCTTGATTTAGAGATAGAAGTGATTTTATATAGTGATTAGCCACTGGTTGGTTATCATGGTAGTTAAAGTGGTAGTGGATGTACATAATTCTCATTGGGAAATCCAGGTTTCGATTGCACAATTAATTTTGACGTGAAATGATGAGTTTGTACCAAGGAAGACAATGATATTTTTCTAGATGTGACAAAGAGTTCTTTCTAGAGTTTGGTCCAAAGGATGTTAGTGACAATTTCTTGTGTTGGTAGTGGAGATCAACTAGTGATGGATAAATGAGGTAAAATTTTCGTATTTTGTTCCATAAAAGTAGTGACCATATGGAAATGTGAATCATTCCATGTATTTGTAGAAAATCTAGGTTGTTATGTCCAGATCTTGTGTATTAGTTATTGAAAATTTTAGATTTTGTACTTAGAATGAGTTCATCCATAAATGAATGTTTCTTTATGTTTTAAGAAAGAGAGAAAAAATAACAATGAGGCCAGTAGTGGAAAACATCCCCATGATAGTAGAATGCATCCCGATGATGGTGATGTGCAACCCAACCATGATGTAACATCTCGCTCTTGCACGCACTGAGTGAACTTATTCTTTGAGGACACTTGATTGCAAGAAATATGGATTATTACACCTTTGACCGTTAATTATTATTATGAGGCATTATGGATGTGATTATATGTTATTTTGTTGTATTTCCTTAGACATGTGATATTGACTCGATTCTCCTGAGTGTGTAGGATTTGGACCTAGAGGATTTTGAGGCATTGATGAAACCCTTGGACTCCGGATCGAGTCAGGGAGTGCGCTATTGGGGTTTGATTATGGTATATATATGACATATGTGCATCTGATTAGATGTTATGATTATGGATTTTGTTCTTACATGATTCATTGATGATGAAGGCTAAGGATAGCTTGTTGAACAGACTCACATATGGAGTAGAGGGGTCATGCACAACTGCGAGAGACGTTGAAGGAGAGGTGTGGATAGCAGCCCTGCCACAACCTACTAGCACTCTCATCGTGGCTCAAACTATAGGTTAACGACTACCTAGTTCGAGGAGACCCATGATGCCGTGAGGGAAGACTGTGAAAGTCACTCACAATGATTCTAAGGGGCATAGAATAAGGAAGGGGACTTATTCCTTAGAGGCCCTTAGCTCCCACAAGATCACCTGGCGAAGTATTGACTCCAGGGGTTTTTGATGTCTACCAAGTCATTCAAGAGGTGAGTCACACCCTTGGAACACGTAGTGCATCTTGAAGGGAACGTCGTGCAAGGAAAATGAAATGAGGTGAGTGGCACCCTTGGAGCACGTAGTGCGTCCTGAAGGGAACATCGCTTTGTTAAATAATAAATGAATAAACCTAGATGGTCTTAGAATGAATAATGTGATAAGAAATATTTAAAAACAATTTCCCTAATAAAATGTCACCCAACCTCGAAAATTAAAATCTAGGTAAGCGATACTTGTGATAAAAAATATATATTTAGATAAAAATAAATAAACAATAAAATTAATCATCGTTGATCATGTGATGAGAAGGGGGTAAGCAATTCAGTTAATTTATAAAAAAATCTTTTGGGGGATAAAATTTAAAAAGGGGGAAAAAGGGGAAAAAGTTGTTTTGTTACATATGCTAATTAAAAATTTATTAATTAAAAAGAAAAAGGGAAAATTTTAATTTTCTACACTTTCCAATATGAGTTTTAAATGAAAAGGGAAAGAGGGAAATTTAAAAGAATTAGGAAACTAGGAAAACATGGGAAACATAAAGAGAAAGGGAAACATAAGGAAAAAACAGAAAGACTAACTTAGTAAGGTATTTTTCATTTAAGAACTTTCTAAATTGAACTCAACTAATGAACTAGTAAGGGGGTAAGTCATTAAAATGTGTAAGGGAATATGGAAACACCTAGGAGCGATTCTAGGAATGTTTTTAGGTGGGCAAGGGAAATAGGAGTAATTAATTAATTAATTAAATTAATTTATGGTGCAATGAAGGGGATGGGTGACACATGTACGGGGAGGATTTTTCTGAATTAAATTTTTTAACAATAAATTAAATGGGAATTTGGGAAAGAAGTGACATAGGAATTATATATAAAGGAGGGAGGAGGAGAAGCATGGATCTCTTCTGTTATGCATAACATTACGCTACAAAATTTCAGACTTGACTGACTTAGCTTCTAGGAGTTGGGATACCCATCTCGGTGAGGAGTGGTAATTCATCCTTGTGAGGAAAACAGGGAGCTAGCTAATCTATGGTTCAGTGTGTGTGTTCCCTTTGCGGCTTAGGGGGCTAAGAGAGAAGAATAGTACCCATATCGTTGGCTGGGAGGTACCGGTGAAGTCTCATCGGTCGACAAGCGGGAGTTGCATGGAGCACGTGGGACAACGACTCAGAGAGGACAACTTGGGCTATAGTACGCTTGTTATTATTCTGCATGGTAGATTATTATGACCTTATGCTTTCATTTATGTACTTTAACTATGAAAAGAAGGTGTTAGACTTAGCATTTTAATTGAGAACTTAAATTCCACATAGCCTTAAGCTCGTTTCTTGACTTGATTCCCTGGGCATTCGATCCCTAAATGTTGTGACTGTCCTATTGGTTGTATTGACTTTTTATGAAGAGTTTTTCTTTCTACTTCTCCCTCATCCCTAGTTCATCATTCCACACCTTAGCAGTCAGCTAGGAGTTGAATCAACGATCGTCACTTCAGTGCACAACAACCTATAGATTCTAATGCCCTGCTTTTCTGTGCGTGGATGATGAGCCAAGGATAGTTGTCAGCCATCTACCTTACTATCTCTGCATTGATTGATTTGTTGTCAAACTATTAGTCTTTGTTCCCTTTGGTGAATGAGTATCCTTGTGTTTTTGTTGATTCATTGATGAATGATTGATTTTATTGCACTAGGATTTTGGAATTGTTTTACTGTTGAAATAACCATTATAGGAATCTAGAGTTGAATTCATTTTTTTTGTGTGTTGGATAAACCTTTGCTGACATCCAGTTTTTATTCCGTTTGTACTACTGAATTTAACCCCTTTTACCTGCATTTTAATGTTATAGGACAGTAAATTTTTAGAGAGCTTTATACAGGATTAATTCCTTTATTTACACAATGTTTTTGAGATGTCTCTTTGATATGTAATTTTGGATAGCAAATTTTGTCATGTATTAACAACAATACTATGGTTAGACATATCTTGACTGGTAGCGATTCCTATATCTTGTTAGGTAGCAATACATTAACCTTGATAGACCAATGAATTCTTCTATCAATGTTGGAAAATGGTTTTCATTTCATTATACAACGAATTTAATACATTCTATGTGTGACTGCGAATGTTGCACATATATATTGGTTGCGATTTTGTTTTTGGCTGAGTTTTGTTACAGCGACAATGAAACTCTATGATAACCACAACAATTCTCCATTGACGTCTGACTGCGAAATATTATGTTAAAACTCAGTGAAATTCATTACTGGTTTACCTGTGTTATTTTATTCAGCTACTAAACACTTACCTGCATTTTTGTTAATGTACCCAGATTTCCTGCGATTTCATATCTAATTCTGTTATCTTTATCATTTAGTTTCTCTACAAATTTTAGCATATATTGAATGCTAAGTTACCCATATCCATGGATAGCTAAATAACTGCATGTTGTTGTGTATAACAACGAATTCCCATGGTGAATTTTTGATGGCGAATTTCATTTTTGTGTTATCTATTCTTATGCCTTTGTTTGGTTTTTATATAGGTATATACATTCAATTGAATGTTATAGCTGCGAGTGCATGTACTTTGGTCAAAATACATGTGCCTATGTTTCTTTCTCTAACTTACACAACAACCTTCATAATGCTATATGCACAACAATTCTGGATGGCATTTCATTATTGAAGACAATAGCATATTGACAACGATTAATATGCATTATTTAATGGTTTTATTAATCGGATAATGAGTTGGTATACAGAAAGATTTAATAAACATACATGATTTTGATTGATATCTGTTGAGCGTTACCATTAATGGGGAGTGATAATTAATTTTCAATTAAGCTATGGTTAACTAGACAAGAAGTTAGTATTTATTTCATGTCAGTGGTATCATTATAAACCAACAATATCAAGATAATAGATGACAATGTCATATTAATTTACCATATATTAACTTTTGACATCTTGATAATAGACAACAACCATAATAATAGTCACTCATCAAAAGCTACATTGTGGCTGACAATAGTTTCCCTTAATTCATATCCATTAGTCAACAATGCGATGTTAGATAACAACTTCTTGGGAAGTAATTTTATATTCTGTGATATTGATTGCAACAATTTTATTTCTGGTGTGGCGGAGTTAAATTAGATAGAGATTTCTTTTGATAGAAGTTTTGTAGACATAAATTTTATGGACAACGTATATATTCGATTTCACTTATTGAATGGTCAGCGATATCTTAGGGTGGACAGACTACGTGATCACTCATTTAATCTCTATCCCTCTAATGTAACTAATGTTGGACCTCGATGCCATGGCTAGGAAGTGTTTCCATTGATAGTATTGATGGAAAAAATAATTTTTTTTGACATCCACTTATTGTGTTCAGGGAAACGAATTTTTTGATTAATTAGTGATTGTTGGACAGAGCTATAAATGTTGGATTAATATGACTATTAGACATCTTGGTTATTGGCGTAACTTTTGATCTTCTTGCGCAAGCTTAACAGTTGAGAGACTAGTAGTTTTATCAACTAAAACCTTTAATAGCTAACAGAGTTTGGGCGATTATGTGTCCTGCGCCTTAGGTAGAGCTGGAAGGGGTGGTTGGTCATATTCGTTTCACCTTACAGGTTGCCTTGTAGAAAGCAAGCATCCTCCGGTCATTCGTGTAATTTGAATCGAGTGATGTCATCTTGTGTCTTGTCGACTTGTTGCTGGGATGTGTGGGTATTTTCTTCTTGTCAGTTTTTTTGGTCTCCTAACACATTGTTTTTTCCTTGAGTCTATGGTCCAGATGGTTTGGGTTTCACCAGGAATATTGTCACGCCTATCACTTGGCAACGACATGATTCTTGATGAGGGGATCATTGCACACCCTCATGGGCAGATGCGAATGATAACCTGGCCATAGTCTGTGCTTCCCGATGTGGGCATTGTTCATTGAGATTGATGTTGGCACTTGGTTTTTAATTCCTTAACGCAGTTGGTCTTGCGCATTGTAGAGGTTTCCAATTACTATTAGTCGATTCATTGTATCAGGTTGGTCGATATTGTCCTTTAACTTGTAGGCGTTGTCTTTCTTATGTCGAGAGGGTAGTCATTTTTATCTATCTTAGTTTATCACATGTTCCATCCAGTTGCCTAATGTGCTAGTGCACTGAGTCATTGTGGTCTATTTCCTGATCTATGTGAGTGGTGACCCTTGTCGAGTTGCGTTGTTTAACTTTTGTCGTCATTGCCTTCTTGCCTAAAAAAAAAAAAATATGCACTTTTTCTTCGCTGGCAGTCGTAACGATAGGGTTCGTTACATATGACATTATAATGGTAGAGCATGTAGATGAGGATTCTTGGAGAGAGTAGGAAAACATGGTAGTTGAACCGATGGTCTTGACTAGTCAACCTGGTAAAGAACATTGTAATGATATTTGTACTAATGAACTACTTCTATTAATAATAACTAACCATATCAATTAAACCCTTTTTGTTATTGTAGTCGATGCCCCTCAGCGACAAATTACACTCCATGGAGAGTACAAGACAAGACATACAATGCATCAGAGATTGAATATTCACTAAGCACCAAGAGAGGACCCAACAATTGAAGCAGATAAAGAAATGGATGAGACAATCAACAAATATATGCAAACAAAGAAATAGAAAAAGAAGTGATTGTATATATTATGAGAAACATGTATAATGGAGACATGATTTGATGATAAAATTTATTAATATAAATATTTCTTGCTACAGTTTTTGTTTTTCTACCTTATTATGGATGAATCTTATATGTTTTGTAAGTACAAACCATATATATGCACACACATTCTTTTTTTAATTTACCTCTAATTTTTTTTTCTACTTTCTATTCATGAATCGTACTATGCCACTTTCAATTATTTTGATGTAATAGATAGATTGGGTATGGGGAAATGAGAGTGATGCAGTGGAAATGAAGCTAACAACTAATATACTTGTGATGTGGTTGTATAGGCTCCTGCATCATCGATCTCATAGATGCAAGTAATTAGTACTCATTTTGTCATTTTAGTTAATGTGTGTGCACAATTGTCAAATATTCATCTTGATACTGTTGATGTCATTTCCTAGTAGTTTTCTTTGATGATAAATTATGTATATTTTAAATATCAAAAACAAAACTTTGTTTCTAATCTTTGTTGATTGTGGTCATGTGCAATAAATTCCAATAGTTGTAGGGTGTTTGTCTCACCTCAAAGATTGCATCCATCCTATATAAACACACATAGTTTCAGGAATTGTGGGGTGTTTGTCTCACCCTAAATACTAGATCTTCCCTAGGAAAATAAATACAGTTTCATAATTCTTCTATTTTTAAATCATTTATATAGTTATGATGCATGGTAAAGTTTTATACAAGTTTTAGTTTGCATTCATATCAAGGTAAGGTCTCCTTTATCAGTAAATGTTTCTAATGTAAATAATTTGTATTTTAATTTTATAATTTGCTTTTGGAAGTCTATGTCAGATGATGCATAAATAAGAATCATTCCTATTACTAAGAAGCCAAACCTACCTAAGGAAAAAACTATCAACTATCGAGAGGTTGAAGAATTTCTAGAAGAAAATCGAAAGCTTCAAGGAAAATAATTTAAAATAATTTCTAATTCATTATGACAATCTACATTTTCTTATAGATGTAGATATATAGGATCTATGATGTCATATTTTTTCTAGTTATGCTTTGAGAATAAATTGAAGTAAATTTTAAATCAATCCATAGTTATAAATGAAACTATACATATTTATTGATGCATGTAAGCCCAAACCAATGTATATTTCAACCCTTTATTAAATTTTGGACACAAATCACCCTAGTATATAGTATTTATGGTTTACAACATATCCATGGTCATGAAATTTGTAAAATACAAACACCATACATAGATTTTTCTTCTTAGGGCATGCATTTTTCATCATGCCTTGTTTTCATGCATTTTTATGCATTTTTATGCATTTTTTTCATTTACAAGGCAACTTTTAGCCTTTATGAATGACAGTCGGGTTTTTGTTTCAAAATGCACAACTAAATATATGAACAAAGGTAAAATGATAAAATACAAACTCTACAATTTGAACCACTCAATTTGTAGGTCATATCAGTCTTAGGCATGGATTTCACAGTAAGATGGTTTTACCCTCCATTTAAAAAAAAGTCTTGAATCTTGGTTCAAGGTAGAAGTCCTTATTCATTTGAAAATGCATTCCAGATAATATATATAGATATATAATGTTATTAAATTCACCCCAAAACTTACATCATTAAATTTGGATTTATAAAGAAGCATGCATGTGCATTTTCATTAGGCCACTTTCCATTGTTTTGGTCTCTAAATTTACAAGGAAGATTTTGCCTCTTTAACACAAACACCACTTTGCAAATGAAAATCTAAATATTATAGTTTAAAACAAAACCATGTATTTCTTAAGTGTGAGTGTTCATTTTTAGATGTGGAGGCTCTAAAAAGATTGAATTAGGGTTTTATGCAACAATTGTAACATCCCACTTCGGCGCACTGTGAAAACTTATTCTTTCAGGACACTTGCTCGCAAGTGATCTGAACTTTTATGATGTTAAAACATTTATCCTTGATTATGATGCATTATGATAGATGACATGATGTTTTACTTCTTTGATGTAGACAGGTGATTTTGACTCAGTTTTATTGAGTGTGCAGGGTTTTGGACCTTGAGGATGCAGAGGCATCGGTGGAACCTCCTTGGACTCTGGATTGAGTCAGGGAGTGTGCTATTTGGGTTGATTTATTTACTGTGATATTTCATTGATTTGATGATATGATGTTGACATGTTCTGACATGATTGTTGATGATGCAGGTTGACGATAGCTTGCCGACCAGACTCACATATGGAGTAAAGGGGCCACACACGATTTCCAAAGAGGTTGAGGGAGATGTGTGGACAACAACCTTGCCACAACGTACTAGCACTCCCGCCATGGCTCGAACTGTAGGTTAACGATTACCTAGTTCGAGAGGATCCACGATGTCGTGAGGGAAGACTGCAACAGTCGCTCACAATGATTCTAAGGGGCGCGCAATAAGGCGGGGGCCTTATTCCTTAGAGCCCTTAGTCTCCCACAAGTTCACGTGGTAGAGTGTTGACTCCAGTGGTTATAGATGTCTACAAATCAGTCAAGTTGGTGAGTGGCACCCTTGGAGGATGTGGTGCATCCTGAAGGACACGTCGTGTGAAAGAAACACAAGTTGGCGAGTGGCACCCTTGGAGCACGTGGTGCATCCTGAAGGGCACGTCGTGCAAAAGAAACATAAGTTGGTGAGTGGCACCCTTGGAGCACGTGGTGCATCCTGAAGGGAACGTCGCGTTGATGTTTATGAAGGAACAAACCTAGATGGCCCTAAGACATTTAACACATTAATAAATTCTTAAGCTACTTGATGCAGGAGCATCTCTCCACATCAGCCAGCCAGCCAGCCAGCCACGTCAGCGCACACGCATTCAAAGAATGAAGGGAGGTGCAACCTCATTTAATATTTGTTATGAATTTAATTTAAATACTTAAGTTGTTGAGCTGGAAAGCCATGCTTTTATGCAGGCGTTAGGTGGATCGAATTTAATGCTAGATCGACTGAGATCTAGATCCAGATGCAAGACTAGATAGCCATTTATTGTAATTGAATAAGGTAGGTAGACCTGGAGGGAAGTGCTCGATGAGCCCCTCAGTTAAAAGAGAATTTTCATATCTCATTTTGAAAGGGAATGGTTGTAGGAGAGGAGCCAGAGAGAGCTCAAGGAACACCATTGTAATTTCAGGCATTTGCCATTGTTAATATAATAGAGAAGTTTTTCCTGCATTTCTGTGTTGAATGGATGTTTGTGTGTGTCCTTTTATATGCTGTGAATGTATGAATGTTATGTTGATGCATTTGCAGGGAGTTGTGTTTGATTTCAGGGTTCAAGGTCTTTGAGGCTTCACACCAGGAGGGTGTGACAAAATGTTGCGGGTTCTGAGATCCGTGTATAGGAGGATGCACTTCTGAACACTGTGGGTTTAGACAAAGTCGTGCTGAGGAAGAGGATTGGAATCATCGACTCGGGAAGAAGACATGTGAGGTTGTTGACCACCTCAAGAGGCAAGGCTGTGTAGCTGAAACACAGTTGCAGACAGAACTTTGTTGTAAGTTCTATAGAGGCTCTGCCAAGAGGGCATTGAGCATATGCGCTGCGGTGCATTTGAGGAAGGACTCTGTTGTGAGTTAGAAGAAGTCAAGATCACTTTGATTCTGTGAGAGCTCTTCCAGAAGGGCATCGAGAAAGTGCATGGGTGCGCAGAGGGAACCCAAAACTACTGAACGTTCTGTTGAGAAGGTACTCTTCCAGTAGGGCATCGAGTCAGTGTGTAGGTAGGCACAACAAAGGAGAACTCTTGGAGTTCTATAGTTGAAGGAATAATCCACTGAAGAAATATTTGGAGAGTTCGAAGTTCCCAAGTTTAGGAGGGACAGTGTTTTTACACGCACAATCGAGAACTCACAGTCGAGGAGTTCGTAGAGAAAAGAAGACAAGGCAGAGACCTTGGAAAATCTAAATTCCCCTAAGTCTGGGAAGAAATCGTGCAAGCTCAGGAGAGAGCAACAACAACTGTCAAATCGTCAGAAAAAGAGGATCTGGAGCATTGATTTTCACGTCCAGGAGGCGTATAGGAGTGAGTGAGAAGAAGAAGTCATATGAGCCATCAGATCTGGAGTAGAAATCCCGTCAGCTGTTGGATTGGGAGGAGTAGTGCAGAGTTTATCCTCTGGAGGAGGAGTGCACAAGGAGAACAGATCTGAGTCGTTATATTTGGCGAAAATACCCGACAACTGTCATATTGGATAGAAGTTGCACGGGGTTTAGCCATCTGGAAATCGAGATTCCTGAGGTCGTGTGAACTGAGACATCATAAGTCTCGAAATCTTGACGAGATCTGAGTCGTCCGTTAGGAGAGGACATGTGGCAGAGATCGAGCGCTCGTCGGTACTATGGTGCATCAGGAAATCGACATTCCTATGGACAAGGCATCGGGGAGATCCAGGTTGAAAACCTCAGCATAATCTAAGTCGTTTGTTCAGAGGGACAGGTGTCAGAGGTCCAAGGAGAGTCAGTATAGAAGTCATCGGGAAATTGAAGTTCTTGAGGGAAAGAGAATCGAGACATCGAAATTCTCAAAATCCCAGAGGAATCTAAACTGTCCATCTAGAAGGACGTGTGGCAGGAGATCGATGCCATCGAAAAAAGTCTCGACAGGAGGTCATTCATCAGCTAATCAGGAATTGGGATATCGGAGATCCCAGGACCAAAGGATTCGTGCATTACAGAATCGCAATCCACGATTTCCCGACAAGATATGAACTGTTCATTTTGGAGGACACGTGTCAGTGGATCCAGAAGAGTCAGAGTTCGAAGCATCATGGATTTCGAAGGTAAGAGACTCGTGCACTTTGAAATCATGATACGCGATACCTCGATCAGTGTTGGCCAGCTGTCAGCACAGCAATGGAGGAGGACAGAGCCACAATAGGGGCCAGCTGTCAGCACGTCGACATTTCGATCCCATCGATGAATCGGGAGTTGCAGGGACGAGGAGTCCATATATTGTGACATTGAAAGCCCCAAAACCCCGATAGGGTAATGTTGGGGTCACAGGTGATGGTCACATTGACTAGGAGATATAACCAGAAGGGCTAGCATGGAAAAAGGTGTATTGGGGATTGGAGGATCGTGGATCCAAGGGACGTTTTCAATATGACATCGCAAACCTCGAAACCCTGACAGGAGTATATGACAGGGTCGTATAGTAGCGGTCACGTGGACCAGGGCCTAGGTAGGAGGGATAGTGCATAAAGGAGCATATCAAAGATCAAGAAATCGGGAATCCGAGGGACAAGGAGTCCACACCCTTTGGTATTGCGATAGGGAAAACCCCGATGAGAGTTTGACTGTGGTCATATGGAGGGCATTCATTTGGTGAGAGTATATCTCGGAAGGGCTAGCACGAAAGGTGCATCAGAGAATCGAAGATCGGCAGTTGGAGAGTACAGTGACTCTCAACAACAGGAAGTGCAAAACCCCGAACCTCGATAGAGAGTCGGAGATAACCACAGTAAGGTGCTAAAGGCCATGACAGGGTGAGCGAAGGGACCTGTGGATTGGGTCATTGGGCAAGGATTCCACTGGGGAATCTAAAGAGTCGCTTCGGCTCAACAGAAAGGGGATTTTGAACGATCCTGTCGACGGGCATAAGAGATGTCTCATCATCAAGAAACTCTCATCGGGGTTTTCCCTATCGTGATACCAAAGGGTGTGGACTCCTTGTCCACGAGATTCTTGATTTTTCGATCTTTGATATGCTCCTTTATGCACTAGCCCTCCTGGCTAGGCCCTGGTCCACGTGACCTCTACTATATGACCCCGTCATATACTCCTATTGGGGTTTCGGGGTTTGCACTATCATATTGCAAATGTTCCTTGCATCCTCGATCCTCCGATTCCCAACGCGCTTTTTTCCACACTAGCCCTTCTGGTTATAGGTCCTGGCCAATGTGACCATCACCTGTGACCCCAACCTTACCCCATCGGGGTTTCGGGGTTTTCAATGTCACAATATATGGACTCCTCATCCCCGCGACTCTCGATTCACTGATGGGATCGAAATGCCGATGTGCGAACAGCTGGCCCCTATTGTGGCTCTGTCCTCCTCTGTTGTTGTGCTGACATCTGGCCCCCACTAATTGGGGTATCGCATATCACGATTTCAAAGTGCATGGGTCTCTTACCTTCAAAATTCCCAATGCTTCAAACTCTGACGCTTCTGGATCCACTGACACACGTCCTCCAAATTGAATGGTTCAGATCTTGTCGAGAAATAGCGGATCGCGATTCTGTAATGCATGAATCCTTTGCTCCTGGCATCTCTGATATCCGGATTCCCGATTAGCCAATGAATGACCTCATGTCAGGACTTTCGCCGATGGCACCAATCTCCTGCCACGCATCCTTCCAAATGGATGGTCTTGATTCCTCCATGATTTCGAGACTTTCGATGTCTCGATTCTCTTTCCCTTAGGAACTCCAATTTCTTGATGACTGCTATACCGACTCTCCTTGGATCTCTGACACCTATCCCTCTGAATGGACGACTTAGATTATGCTTGGTTTTTCAGCCTAGATATCCCTGATGCCTTGTCCATAGGAATGTCGATTTCCTGATGCACCACAGTACTGACGGGCGCTTGATCTCCACCACATGTCCTTTGCTAATGGACGACTCAGATCTCATCGGGATTTTGAGACTTATGATGTCTCAGTTCTCACGACCTTAGGAATCCTGATTTCCCGATGGTCGATATCCTAATGGCTAAACCCCATGCAGCTTCTGTCCAATCTGACAGCTGTCAAGTATTTTCCCCAGATCTAACGACTCAGATCTGTTATCCTTATGCACTCCTCCTCCAGAAGCTAAACTCTGTGCTACTCCTCCTGATCCAAAGGCTGACAATATTTCTTCTCCAGATCTTATGGCTTAGATCACTTCTTCTACGCACTCACTCCTATACGCCTCCTGTACGTGAAAATCAATGCTCCAGATCCTCTCTTTCTGATGATATGACGGTTGTTGTTGCTCTCTCCCGAGCTTGCACGATTTCTTCCCAGACTTAGGGAAATTTAGATTTTCCAAGGTCTCTGCCTTGTCTTCTTTTCTCTGTGAACTCCTCGACTGTGAGTTCTCGATTGTGCGAGTAAAAACACTGTCCCTCCTAAACTTGGGAACTTCAAACTCTCCAAAGAGTTCTTCTGCCTCTGCACTCCTTGTAGCTGGCTCTATGCATGAAATCACTTGCCCTCCTGAGCTTATCCGTCTGCTCCAGCAACCCTTTGCTGAGTCTTTCTGGGTGTTCAACAACCCAGTGAAGATCCTTTAGTGGATTCTTCCTTCAACTACAGAACTCCAAGAGTTCTCCTCTGCTGTGCCTACTTGCACACTAACTCGATGCCCTCCTAGAAGAGTACCTTTCCAATTGAGAACTCACAGTTGAGGAGTTTGCAGAGAAAATAAGATAAGACAGAGACCTTGGAAAATCTAAATTCCCCTAAGTCTGGGAAGAAATCGAGCAAGCTCAAGAGAGAGCAACAACAACTATTAGATCGTCAAAAAGAGAGGATCTGGAGCATTGATTTTCACATCCAGGAGGCGTATAGGAGTATGTGTGAAGAAGAAGTGATATGAGCCATCATATCTGGAGCAGAAATCTCGTTAGTCATTTGATCGGGAGGAGTAGTGTAGAGTTTAGCCTCTAGAGGAGGAGCGCACAAGGAGAACAGATCTGAGTCGTTAGATCTGGGGAAAATACCTGACAGCCATCAGATTGGACAGAAGCTGCACGGGGTTTAACCATCGAGATATCAACCATCGGGAAATCGGGATTCTTGAGGTCATGAGAACTGAGACATCATAAGTCTCAAAATCCTGACGAGATCTGAGCCATCCGTTAGAAGAGGACACGTGGCAGAGATTGAGCACCTGTCGGTACTGTGGTGCATCGGGAAATTGGCATTCCTGTGGACAAGGAATCAGGGAGATCTAGGTTGAAAACCCTGGCATAATCTGAGTCATCTGTTCAGAGGGACAGGTGTCAGAGATCCGAGGAGATTCGGTATAGCAGTCATCGAGAAATCAGAGTTCCTGAGGGAAAGAGAATCGAGACATCAAAAGTCTCGAAATCTTGGAGGAATCGAGACTGTCCAACTGGAAGGACGTGTGGCAGGAGATCGATGCCATCGGTGAAAATCCCAACAAGAGGTCGTTCATCGGCTAATCGGGAATCGGGATATCGGAGATCCTGGGAGAAAAGGATTCGTGCATTATGGAATCATGATCCATGATTTCCTGACAAGATCTGAACCATTCATTTTGGAGGACACATGTCAGTGGATGTAGAAGGGTCAGAGTTTGAAGCATCGGGGATTTCGAAGGTAAGAGACCCATGCACTTTGAAATCGCAATACGCGATAACCTGATTAGTGGGGGCCAGCTGTCAGCATAGCAGCCGAGGAGGACAGAGCCAAAATAGGGGCCAGCTGTTAGCATGTTGGCATTTCGATCCCATCAAAGAATCGGGAGTCGCGGGGACGAAGAGTCCATATATTGTGACATTGAATTCCCCGAAACCCCGACGGGGTAAGGTTGGGGTCACAAGTGATGGTCACATTGGCCAGGAGCTATAACCAGAAGGGATAGTGTGGAAAAATGTGCGTCGGGGATCGGAGGATTGCAGATCCAAGGGACGTTTTCAATATGACATCACAAACCCCGAAACCCTAATAGGAGTATATGATGGGGTCATATAGTAGTGGTCACGTGGACCAGAGCCTAGCCAGGAGGGCCAGTGCATAAAGGAGCATATAGAAGATCGGGAAATCGGGAATCCCGGGGACAAGGAGTCCACACCCTTTGGTATCACGATAGGGAAAACCCTGATGAGAGTTTGACTGCGGTCATATGGAGGGTGATCATATGGTGAGAGTATAGCTCGGAAGGGTTAGCATGAAAGGTTTATTGGAGAATTAAATATCGAGATTTGGAGAGTACAGTGACTCTCGACAACAGGAAGTGCGAAATCCCAAACCCCGATAGAGAATCAGGGATAACCACGGTAAGGTGTTGAAGGCCGTGACAAGGTGAGCGAAGGGACCTATGGATCGGGTAATTGAGCAGGGATTCCACTCGGGAATCTAAAGAGCTGCTTTGGCTCAGCAGAAAGGAGATTTTGAATGATCCTGTGGATGGGTGTAGGAGACGTCTCATCATCAAGTGGTATCAGAGCGGTAACTTCATATGTATATTTCAGGTGAAGTGAGAGGAAAGAAGAAGAAGATAGAGTTGTTGAGGACTCTATAAGGACTTGTTTGTAGGTAGGAAGCAGTCCATAGACAATCAAGGAGACTGTAGGAGGATGAATCTGGAACACTCAGGGATGCAGAGTGATAGCAGGTTTTCCAGGAGAGCAAACAGAGGCAGCAACAGGGCTACTGAAGGCCATAGGTATGCTGGGAGGAGAGAGCTATGGAGCCAGGAAGATATATATTAGGATCTCGCAGATATAAGGAGAGAATTGGTGAGACTCGAATTTAAGTTGCGGCAGGAGAAGAAGATGGTTCAGGTATGTGAACCAGAAATTAGAGAAATTCTTGATGATGAAGAAAATTGAAGTGTGATCAGGTGAGGATATCAAGGAATGCCAGGAGGGAAGAGAGGAAATTCCATATTTCCAGGTGGGCAATGAGTTGAGATCAGCTGAGGATCTCACGAACTGTCAGGAGGACAGCAAGGGAATTTCACATTGCCAGTTGGGAAATGAAAGGAGATCGTTGCGGGATCTCGAAGACTACCAGGGGGGCAGCGGAAGCATCGAAGACTGTCAGGAGAGTAGAGATGAACATTTGAGACCATTTGAGGGTCTCATGGAGAGTTCAATTTAGCAAGGAGTGCTGATGAAGATGGGATTGGTTCATCTCATGGTCTGCCAAGGAAGCAGCGGGAGCATCCCATATTTCCAGGTGGGAAGGGATGAGCAGATGAGACTATCTGAGGGTCTCATAAACTCATAAGTGAGTTGGAATCAGCCACGGGAGATGATGAAGCGAGTAAGCTCAAAGGTGGATCAGCAGGTGCAACTAACAGAGGAGGAAGATCAGGATGATATTCTGATGATTGGGGGAATTGGAATATTCCTACCATGTGCCCAGAAGGAGGCATAAATTTGTGTTGCAGATGGTGCAACAGTAGAACAGTCATAGCTGATGATGACTGTCAGGAAAGAGGATGAATTGGAGCAGACATTTGAGACTTCCCAAGTGGATGAAGGGAAGAATGAGCATTCTGAGGAATGACTCAATGATTTCAGCCAACGAGTTGAGAGCATTATAGAATTGGAGCTAACAACAGAAGAAAAAGCAGAAGCAGAAGAAGAGAGTGAACATTCTGAGGAATGGCTCAACACATTCAACGATGAAGCTGAAGAGACTGCAACATGGGAGTTTGCATCAAAAGAAAAAGGAGAAGGAGAAGACAACATTTTCTTTGTTGATCTGTGGGATCAATTTGAAGCCCTGGAAGAGAGGGTAAAAGTGCAGAGTGTGCACATCCAACAGGTGAAGTTGGAAACGAATGAATAAGGCATGGGAGATCACGATGATCTACCCAATGGAAAAAAAAAATTGCAACTGAGGAGCCTGCAAAAATAGGACCATCCACTGGAGCAGCTGGATACAATGATCGAGGAGATCATGGAGCTAATGTTGAAGTCAGTAGACACTACCAGTAGGGAGAGGCTAAGCAGAAAAGAAACAGCAGCAGAAGTAGCGTACCAGAAGCAACAGGGGCAGCAAGATGGAGTGGATGAGAAGCTCTAGATATTTTTTTGGGATCTAGGAGGATTTCCAATCTCTTAGAGGGGAAGCGCATGAGTAGGAGCTCATGATTTTGTAGCTGAGTATGATGCAGGAGCATCTCTCCACATCAGCCAGCCAGACAGCCATCCACATCAGCGCGCACGCATTCAAAGGATGAAAGGAGGCACAACCTCATTTAATATTTGTTATGAATGTAATTTAAATACCTAAGCTATTGAGCTGGGAAGCCATGCTTTTATGCAGGCGCTAGGTGGATCGGCTTTAATGCTAGATCGACTGAGATATAGATCCATATGCTGGACTAGACAACCATTTATTGTAATTGAATAAGGTAGGTAGACCTAGAGGGAAGAGCTCGATCATCCCCTCAGGTAAAAGAGATTTTTCATATATCATTTTGAAAGGGAATGGTTGTAGGAGAGGAGCCAGAGAGAGCTTGAGGAACACCATTGTAATTTCAGGCATTTTCCATTGTTAATATAACAGAGCAATTTTTCCTGCATTTCTGTGTTGAATGGATGTTTATCTGTGTTCTTTTATATGCTGTGAATGTATGAATGTTATGTTGATGCATTTTCAGGAAGTTGTGTTTGATTTCAGGGTTGAAGGTCTTTGAGGCTTCACACCGGGAGGGTGTGACAGAACGTTGCGGGTTCTGAGAGCCGTGCAAAGGAGGATGCACTTCTGAACACTACAGGTTCAGACAAGGATGTGCTGAGGCACAGGACTGGAATCATTGACTTAGGAAGAAGACATGTGAGGTTGTTGAACACCTCAGGAGGCAAGGCTGTGTAGCTGAAACACAGTTGCAGATAGAACTTTGCTGTAAGTTCTGTAGAGGCTCTACTAGGAGGGCATTGAGCATATGCGCTATGGTGCATTTGAGGAAGGACTCTGTTCTGAGTTAGAAGAAGTTAGGATCACTTCGATTCTGTGAGAGCTCTACCAGAAGGGAATCAAGCAAGTGCATCGGTGCAAAGAGGGAACCCAAAGCTACTGAATGTTCTGTGGAGAAGGTACTCTTCCAAGAGGGCATCGAGTCAGTGTGTAGGTAGGCACAACAGAGGAGAACTATTGGAGTTATGTAGTTGAAGGAAGAATCCACTGAAGAATCTCTACTGGGTTGCTGAACACCTAGAAAGACTCAGCAAAGGGTTGCTGGAGTAGATGGATAAGCTCAGGAGGGCGAGTGCTTTCATGCATAGAGCCGGCTGCAAGGAGTGCAGAGGCAGAAGAACTCTTTGGAGAGTTTGAAGTTCCCAAGTTTAGGAGGGACAATGTTTTTATGCACACAATCGAGAACTCACAGTCAAGGAGTTCGCAGAGAAAAGAAGACGAGGTAGAGACCTTGGAAAATCTAAATTCCCCTAAGCCTGGAAAGAAATCGTGCAAGCTCAGGAGAGAGCAACAACAACCGTCAGATCATCAGAAAGAGAGGATCTGGAGCATTGATTTTCACGTCCAGGAGGCGTATAGGAGTGACTGCGTAGAAGAAGTGATCTGAGCCATCATATCTGGAGCAGAAATATCGTTAGCCATTGGATCGGGCAGAGTAGCGTAGAGTTTAGCCTCTGAAGGAGGAGCACACAAGGAGAACAGATCTGAGTCGTTAGATCTGGGGAAAATACCCGATAGCCATCAGATTGGACAGAAGTTGCACGAGGTTTAGCCATTGGGATATCGACCATCGGGAAATCGGGATTCCTGAGGTCGTGAGAACTGAGACATCATAAGTCTCGAAATCCTGACGAGATCTGAGCCGTCCATTAGCAGAGGACACGTGGCGGAGATCGAGCGCCCGTCGGTACTGTGGTGCATCAGGAAATCGACATTCCTGTGGACAAGGCATCGAGGAGATCCAGGTTGAAAACCTCGGTATAATATAAGCTCTTCGTTCAGAGGGATAGGTGTCAAAAATCCGAGGAGATTCGGTATAGCATTCATCGGGAAATTAGAGTTTCTGAGGGCAAGATAATCGAGACATCAAATGTCTCGAAATCCCATAGGAATCGGGACCATCCATCTGGAAGGATGCGTGGCAGGAGATCAGTGCCACTGGTGAAAGTCCTGACAGGAGGTCGTTCATCGGCTAATCGGGAATCAGGATATCGGAGATCCCAGGAGCAAAGGATTCATGCATTACGGAATCATGATCCACGATTTCCCGACAAGATCTGAACCATTCAATTTGGAGGATGCATGTCAGTGGATCCAGAAGGGTCGGAGTTTGAAGCATCGGGGATTTCGAAGGTAAGAGACCCGTGCACTTTGAAATCACGATACGCGATACCTCGTTCAGTGGGGGCCAGCTGTCAGCATAGCAGTGGAGGAGGACAGAGCCACAATAGGGGCCAACTATCAGCACGTCGGCATTTCGATCCCATTGGAGAATAATGAGTCGCGGGGATGAGGATTCCATATATTGTGACATTGAAAACACTAAAACCCCGATGGGGTAAGGTTGGGGTCACGGGTGATGGTCACATTGGCCAAGAGTTATAACCAGAAGGGCTAGCATGGAAAAAGGCACGTCGAGGATCGAAGGATCGCGGATCCAAGGGATATTTGCAATATGAAATTGCAAACCTCGATAGGAGTATATGACGTGGTCATATAGTAGCGGTCACGTGGATGGGTTCCTAGCCAAGAGGGCTAGTGCATAAAGGAGCATATCGAAGATCGGGAAATTGGGAATCCCGGGGACAAGGAGTCTACACCCTTTGGTATCGCGATAGGGAAAACCCCGATAAGAGTTTGACTGCGGTCATATGGAGGGTAGTCATATGGTGAGAGTATATCTCAGAAGGGCTAGCACGAAAGGTGCATCAGAGAATCGAAGATTGGGAGTTGGAGAGTACAGTGAATCTCGACAAAAGGAAGTGCAAAACCCCAAACCCCGATAGAGAGTCGGGGATAACCACGGTAAAGTGCTGAAGGCCGTGACAGGGTGAGCGAAGGGACCTACTGATCGGGTAATTGAGCAAGGATTCCACTCGGGAATCTAAAGAGCCGCTTCGGCTCAGCAGAAAGGGGATTTTGAACGATCCTGTGGACGGGCATAGGAGACGTCTCGTCATCACTACTTCCCTAATTAAATGTCGCCTAGTTCAGAATCTAAGTCATAAGTCTAAAACTTCTCAGGGTGAAAATTTTAGTCTAACCTTAAGAAAAAGAGACCCTAAAAATAAAAATAAAAATTTAAACAAAAACCCACTTAAGTAATAGTTTAGTCTTCATAAAATTCTTGGGGTAAATGAAGAGAGTAAGAATTTAATTAAAAATAGTGGATTTAAAAATTTCAAAGAAGAAATTATTCATTAACTTGTGGAAGTACAAATATATTAAATTAATAACAAAAGGGAAAGATTTAATAACCCAACTGCCATTTTGGGATTTAATAAAAGGGGAAAGATGGGAATAGGAAACTAAGTAATCGAGGAAACTTAATAAAGGAAAGATGGGAACTTATGGTAAAAGGCAACGTCAACATAGTAAGGAATCTGCAATTAAGAACTTGCTAATCTGAGCTAATTTAGTAACATCTTTTTTTTAGGAAAGTATTTAAAACATGTAAGGGGATCTAGGAACACCTAGGAG